>JAFLJL010018622.1:35110-42610 GCA_018398815.1 Conus ventricosus | reverse complement strand
TACTCTAAGCACCATATCTTCGATGAACTTTAAAAGGGGAAAACAGTTTGTAAATTGTCAGTGCCAACCAATGTCATAAATCACCCCACACACACACACACACACAACACACAACACACACACACACACACCACACCACGCGGCGCCCCGGCGCGCGCCGCGCCCGCGCGCAACACCATTTTCTTCTGAAGAAAAGTTTGCTTTACCTCACGTCACATTCAAATCAGCTCACTGTCCTGGTAGCAGTCTCCACCACAAGCACAGAGGGCGGTACATTGCGGGTTTGGGGCCTTCACCATTTGAAACGTCCTTTGCACCCTTGCTTGCATCCCAGTGACCAGTTCAAGACACAAATTTCCTGTGCCTGCTGAAGAGTTGTCCCACGGGCTGCCACATTTGTCCCTTTTTTTTCCCAACCCAGTCTGCAGGAGATGGGAGCACAGGTTGTTTTGCTAGACATGACCCAGACATATCAGCTTGGTAGATAGCACGGAAAAAGATGTTGTCTAAGAGCTGCTGAAGTTGGAGGAAGGGTTCTAAGGAGCCTTCCTTGCTGAGCAAACAGTTTTTTCCTAGCCTGGTCAACTTTGGAGTGCATCGTACGTTCGTACATGAGTACAAAAAACCCTCTCAAAGGGTTTTCCCAACAAAGCATCTGTCGTAAACATGGTTGTCCATGATGGCCAAGAAGGAGTCTGTCACTTCAGGAAAGATAGTCATGTTTTCCCCACGTGTTGTTTTCCCCTGCTGCTGAAAAAAGACACTTTTGTACATCCAGTAAAGGCATGAAATGCTGGAAGGGCCTTCGATTTTCTTGGTCCAGCTGTCTGGCTATCTGATGAGCTGGGACTATTTGAAGTGTTTTCCAGTGCCCAGAGCTAAAAGATTTCTTGTGCAGCATGCCCTGGAAATTAGCTACTGCAAGGACAAGAACATCTGTGTCCGTGGTTCGTACTAAGATCTTGCCCAAACCCTCCTGCCGCAATTGCGAGGTAAAGTAAGATCCTAGTATCAGCCTCTCGTGTGTGCAGGCTTGCAGAGACTTGTTTGTTTGTTAGCAGGGATGCAGAGCACCTTCTCCCCACAGGAAATTCCCACCACCTTCCCTGCGTGTTGACTGTTTCAATTGTTCTTTCAGCGATTTTACTGAAACAGCTTGTTTTGTTGTCATCCCCGGAGAAAACTGTGCCAGTTCCCAGGTAGCAGTGCGGTTGGCAAAACTCTTCTCCGACACCACATCCCTGTGCTGTCTTGCCCTGCCTTCAGACTGCTAGAGTTGTACACGTCAAAAACGACGTCAATCTTGATGTCGATTCCAGATTCTTTAAGAGTATGGTACAACATGTTGTCCACATACTCCTGGAATGTCTTACTTAGCTTGGGCGACAACATCTGGCCCACTGCACCCTCCGTCAAGCAATTTTGCGTCAACTTCAGGGGGAGGACAGAGGGATCAAACAGCTTTAGCACCCAGCAGACATCCAGCCTCTTCAAAGGATTTTCCCGTTTCAAGACGTCGTAATGTTGTCAAACACATCAGGGGGAAAACATCAGCCATGGTTTGGGAAAAATCTTCATGTGTATCTTCCTGTCCTCGTTTGGTCCCGGAATCGTCACAGCCTTACTTCGAGTAAAAGTCACAAGTAGATTGCTTTGGATCCTGTTCTCAGTTGACCAAATCTTGGAGTGATGGCGGCCTTGGGTGTTTCATGCCTAAAGAACTCTTCTAGATTTCCATGTCGGGACTGGCATGCGATGTGGGAGCCTCGAAAACAGAGAACAGTCATTTTTCAACTTTGCCAGATTACTTTTCACATGGACGGCAGTCTGCAACTTGGTTGGGAACAAGGGGAATTGTTTCTTTTGAGGGGTTCAGAAAGTGGCTTATTTCCCTTTTTTTCAAAGCGCTCCTTCGTGAATGTTTGCATACTTTTTTCTGACCATGTGTTTCTGGCGTTCTCACGTGTTGACAACGTCTCATTCATGATATTCTTGGTGCCCCAAAGGGAAAAGGGGTTTATCTGCTTCCTCCGAAAAAAGGGTTCCCCATTTCTTCAAGCAGGAAACCAAGGCATTGATTGTGAGGCAAATGCATTCTGAAAGGAGGGGCGTTGCTCGTGATGGTTAGTGCTTGCTCAACCTCTTTATCCAGTTGGTCTTCGAACTCTGTTACAAGTCGGGATATTTCTGGTCCAGCAATCTCCAGCGTCTGGAAAAGCCCCAGGGTTGTTTGTAAGCCCATGGCGCCGCCTTCAGCTTTCACAAGGGCGTTACTTTGTTCATGACCCTGGTCCAAGGCGATTGCTGAAAATGTAGTTTTTGTTTTCCTCACAACAAATGCCCCAGAGCAGAACCGTTGGAATACGTCAGGGTGGTTTTCTTCCGCACTGCCAATCTCGGATGTGAACTGCCAACCAGCGAGCATGGTTGACATGATCCATGGCAACATCCAAGGTTCAATTCGTCAGGCATTGGACAAAACTCTTGAAGTCCCCCTGTGGGGGATTGCTAGCCCAAGCTGAAAATACATAACTGAAAGCCAGGGCCTTTAGTCCAGTATGCACTGGGGGCTGTTCATCTGCCATCTTCTGCTCCAGTCGTGGAAACCCAAGGAGTGCTCGGTTGACTCCAGAAACTTTGTGTAAGCATGCCACTGCAAAATGTATAATGCAGCTGCCGGTAACTTGGTGGGCATGCCTTGTTCTGGTCAGATGAGCTGCTTTGACAAACGACTCAGCAATCCAGAGGATGCAATTCCGGCTAGTGTGATGGCAGTATTCCATCCTGAAACCCTTCAGCCAGTCCCCAAGCGTTTTGAAAGGGTGCCATTTCTATGTGAAGGCCTCCCAGCATGATAACAAAGTGCTTCTCACCCAAAAGTGTCTGGCCAGCACCACTGAATTTCCTTTGCCAAGGCCAAAAAAGTGGCTGGTCCCTGCCCAAACACAGGTGTTTGTCCCGGATTGAGGTGTTGGATGGCGCCTTTACCAGAGTCCCTGACATGTCTGATTAGGGAAGTGGAGTGTGCATTGTCCACAAGGAGAGGTAGGAGTCCAATGAAAGGCAGATGGGATGTTATCTGTTGCGAAGAGATGCATGATAAGCAGCCCATGAAATTGCATCTTTATTGTTCACAGGCTCGTCTCCAGTGCTGCTAAGACATGTTTCAACCAAAGGGATACTCCTTGGTGCAGCTTTGAATCTCAGGACTGATGTTGGTGATTACCTCCTGGTGATGGAGGCACCCGAGTTCTTGTGTGGGTCAGGCACCGGAAAAACATTGGTGTATTCGGTGGCAACAAAGGAATGGTGCGATTTTGGCTGTTTGCTCATCCTCAATAAGTGGCCTTGTTGTGTTCACCATCATCTTCACGAGTCTGTGCTGAACGAGGGAAATGTGCTCCCATGGAAAGAATCTGATGAGGTGTTGAAGTGGGATTGTGGTCTTATTGTCAACTACACCAGCTACAAACAAAACCCCTTTTCATGTTTGTTGGTTAAACAACGTTTTCCCCTCAAAAGTCTGCACACCCTGTGTGCTATCTCAGTGAAATTGACATCACCCTGTCATAAGAAATCCCAAGTCCCAAAATCAGAAAGTGTGGTAATGAGTCCTTCTTTCTTTCTGCGTGCAAATTTCAGACCAAGATAAATTGGTAGAGGGGTTTCTCGGTCTTTCTTGTGGCGCTGAAATTTTGGGGTCCCTTGCAATCTTTCGACAATTGAAACAATCACTTGGGAAAGAGTGAGAACAGCTTGTCTTTTAGGGTTTTTTATCATACTCTGATTGATCAATCGATGTTGGGCCATCAAGGATAAAGCTCATGAGCGCTTTACAGATGCTGGAACTGACTGTTCTTGGCAGTTGTCTTCAAAGACTCCTTTGAATTCCCCTTTTCCCCTTCAATATGTTTTCCTTATGATCTGGGCTGCTTTGACAATTGAAGAGCATCAGAATCAATAGTGCACACTTTTTTGAAAGCATCACCAGGTCTTTGTCAAATACAAGTATGACGTCTCTCCCTTGATATGCACACTTCAGATCTGGTATGGCTGCTTCAATCTTTTTTTCTTAGGCGTGTAGAATGTACCTTTTCTCATTTAAACCAAAATTTTGAGAGACGAGAAGTATATAGACGAAGTAGAAAAGTCATGCCAAAACAGGGGCTGTTTGGGGATTATCTCGGAAGCTTTCAAAATAAGCCACAACCTCAGCAAGTGCAATAGCATGTGCTGTTGATCTGTTTGTTGTTTCTTCTGATTCTTGTGCCTGGTTTTCTGGTACACGTCTGTAGAAGGCAGACAGGCATTTAATGTGATAATGACAATCATTGCCCCCATGTCTTTGACAGCAAATTTTGTGAGTAGCTCTTGGTCGTTCAGTTGCGAGCATGTGCACGAACTTTATCATCCAGGGGCAAAGTAAGAGCTCGATGAAGCCCTGCTGCACCGGGACATCCATTGCAGAAAAAGCATGTTGGTCCTGTGTCCATCTCATCTGTCTCACAGCTAGATTGGGTCTGCAAGTTTCCGTGTTTTCACAGGACTGGGTTTATCACTTGCTGGCTTTCTTTTCTGTTAAAACAGTGTTGCTTATTTTTGACGACAGGACTTGTGCCAAGAAGCTTTTGTTCCTCAAGGTCTCCTCAAAACCGTTCCTTCATCCCGTTTGACAATGGAATAGAAAGTGGGGACTCCCCCCAACTCTGAAAGCTGTCAAATTGTAAGCAACGTAGGTATACCCTGCTCCATCTCCTTTGCTCCCTTTGCTGGGCATATCAAAGGTGCTTTGCTTAAAGGGTTCTGGCACAGAGCGCACAGATTCAGCAACTGTCAAGTCATTTAACTTCTTCAGATGGAAATGGTACACTGGGGTCTCTATCCTCTTATAGTCACGAGCCCTCGCCACTTTCTGACTGCCTTCCAGATCGGAACTGCAACAAAGCAAAAAAGCAAACCTGAGTTTTGGGCGCATGGATGACCATACAATTTGCATGATCAGTTTTATTCCGTATAATGACAACCAACTTAGCAAGTTCACAGAACTGATTTTTATTTCTTGTTTTATTATTTGAGCATTTATTTATCAATACAATTAAAAATTCATGTTGATACGAACTTATAAATTTATATTGTCTTGTAAATATGAACTGTGCCATTTGTGGTTTCCCACACTGGCGTGTCGTTATTATATATATATATTTATATATATATATATAAATAATTATATATATATATATATATATATTATATATACAAGAATCGCTTGGAAATTTTGGCTGAATGCAGTCTTTATCTAAGAACAACACGTGAATATTTCTAATACCTAAAAACCCATTTTTAATCATTAAAAGTTAAAAAGGACATAAAACTGGATTAAAAATAATGTATTAAACTCACCAGCTGTGAAAAGGTTGTTAGTCAATCAAATAGCTGCTTTATGCCGAAAGCGCTCCAAATGTGCTGAAACTTGATTTTACAAAAAGACATCAAAATCGTACACCAAGAATGAACAAAGCGTTCGCACGCGTGTTTGGGCCCCGACCGGTGATACATTTTTTTGCACCTCATAGGGAATATTTGCCAACAATATCAGTCTTATATGTATTTTTGCTGATTACAAGTAATGTACATATTACTTTCTGTTCTCAATTTTATTTTGATATTCACATGTCTCAAAAAGTGTTTTAAACGGAAGAAACTTATAGAACACCAAATGAAACGTGTTACTTTTCCCGTGGGTTGATCGTTAACTATACCCGCTGCGGCGATGACAGATCTAGAGCAGGCGCGCGTCTGCTCCCTGACCTTGGCTGGGGGATGCTTTGGCTGGTGCTATGGTGTTCTGATTGTGTCAAAAATTCAGTTATTGAAACTTTGATCGATCACTGCTCCTAACACAGGGGTCTGTGATCGTGTTTCCCTCTCCAGACATAATCAGCATGGTTCATAGTATTATTGTGCAAGAGGAAATGTTTCTACTAAAAACGCAAGGTCATAAATCTTACCTCCTCCACTACAGGGGGCAGAGGGCAAGTTGTTTGTGAAAACTCCACCACCACCACCACCATCAGCAGCAGCACCCAAGACCCCTACCCCCCTCCTCAATCGCCCTGGAAAGGACTGGAGATCAATGGCTGACCCACCCATCACACCACGTGCCGGACACTGGGGACCTGGCCACACACACACAGTTAGTTTTCACATCCCCCTCCCTCCCCCCCCCCCTCTCCAAATCTATATGATCCCAAATGTCCTCCCCTCCTTCTTGTTCTTTCTGTTCTCTTCTTTCTCATTTTCGCTCCCGTTGCTTTCCATGTTAAGGTTACACATTGCTTGTTGTACAAGGAGTGGGGGAGGAGGGACAGGACAGATATATTACAGGTTGGCTATGACACCCCAGGGTTTGACGGATATGAACTATAAAGTTTTCATCCTTGAAAGATTGTCTAACTTTTGTATTTTCATCGGCTATTTAGTTTGCCTTTTTGATTGTCATTGTCACTAATGCCTCTGTTTTGATAAAGTGTGTTTTACAGTTCGTTTGTCTGCAAACACACTGAGTAGAGAAACCGGATTTGAAGAAAGCCTCTCCCCCACCCTCTCTCTCTCTCTCTCTCTCTCTCTCTCTCTCTCTCTCTCTCTCTCTCTGTCTCTCTCTCTCTCTCTCTCTCTCTCTCTCTCTCTTTCTCTTTTCTCTCTCTCTCTCTCTCTCTCTCACTCTCTCTCTCTCTTCCCCCAAATGAATACACAGTTTTCCACCTCACTTGCTCCCAAATTGACCACGTTTATTCTGACAAACTTACAAAACAAAACATTGTAGAAGTTTGTTCTCCTCCATGTGGCTGTAGTGACCATAATCCTGTATGTTCCACTTGGTATAAAACTCATATAAAATTTCCTAAGGTAGGGCATAAAATCATATATTATCGAAACTTTAAAAACTTTATTGAAGAAGATTTTCTGTCTGATCTAGCAAATTCAACATTAAATTACATATATCAGATAAGGTATCCAGACGAAGCAAGTGAATTTTGGATAAATACTTTTAATTCTGTATACAATAAACACGCTCCATTTATAAAGAAACGCGTCAGACTAGATATAAAACCACCGTGGATATCTAAAGAAATTGACGCCGAAAGATATAACCGGGATTTTCTAAGTAATTCCGGAACAAATGAAGAGTTTAAAAAACAAAGAAATAAAGTTACTTCTTTGAAGCGAAAGTCTAAACATAACTGTTTCAAGAAATTGTTAGTTTCCACAAAGGATACCAAAAAAATTTGGAAAGCTATAAATATGTTGAATAATAAGCATGTGTCAAAAAAAACAGCACATCATAACAGACATCACTCCCGATGACTTAAATGATCATTTTTCAAACATTGCCAGTAAAATCATAACAAATGACAGGTCTAGTCAAAATGATCTCTTTCATTTAAAACAATATATTGATTCCAAGAAATTTCTTTGTCCTTCACCCTACCTTACATGACG
>JAFLJL010018622.1:0-15000 GCA_018398815.1 Conus ventricosus | reverse complement strand
TTTATTTATAGATGGAAACATTGAATAAGCGAACTAAATCACTTTTTTCATCAAGCCATCTTAACAATGCTAATAATTATAATAGAAGAAGTGGGATGGGAGGGGGAAAGGGAATACAAACAATGCAATGGATAAGAAAAAAAAATTTAAATCACTGAACTTCAAAATTAATTTTGCGCATTTAGCAATTCTGCGTATGTACGTATACAAAGTAGCATATACACGCATACAAAATTCTGTTTAAACATTATCAGTACATATGCATCAAACACAATCATTATTGACAATTTTAAAGACATGCCAAGGAAACAGCCATTACAGCAAAATTGGGAAAACAATTATAAGTCATTATTTCTGTTTTCTTTGAGATAAACTTTAAGATTTCTTTTGAACGTTTTAAGGTTTGTCATACTTTTAAAATTTGGTAAAAGACCATTCCATAACGTTCCACCAGAATAAAGGAAACTTGATTTAAATAGGTTATTTTTAGGTCTTGGAAGCATAAGTAAATGATTGTGTCTGAAATTATTTATTGTGAATGTGTTCATTATCTTTTTAGGAGCATCTCCGTTTAAAGTCTTGTGCATCAAGACTGCCTTATTGAAAAAAAGTCTAGTACGAAAAGTGAGTATATTCAGTTTTCTATAGTCTTCAGTGGTTAGAGAATTTGATTTTAACACCACCAACTTTACAGCTCTTTTATACATGTGATGAATCAATTTCAAATTTGTCTCACTGCAGCTGTCCCATAAAGTTGAAGCATAATCAACAATGGGTAAAACATGGGCACTAAAGAATAGTTTACGAGAATGAGCATCAAGAAAGTCTTTTTATTTTACTTAATTGAAAATTTATTCTAGACAAACGCTTTCCCAAGGCTGTAATGTGCTCTGTCCAAGACAAATCTTTGTCGACAATGACTCCAAGAATTTTGTGTGATTGTACTTCGTGTATTACCTTTCCATCAATAAATAGTGGTTGAAAATGAGTCTTCATCTTTTTTCGTTTTTGCCTAACACAGGCATACATACATTTAGTTTTCTGTGTGTTTAAGGACATGTGGTTGAATTTTGTCCAGTCAATTAGCTTTTGAATGTTTTCTTGAAGATCCTCTGTTAGTTTGTAAGGATCTGAATTGCTAGCATGTAAAGATGTGTCGTCTGCAAACATTTCACAATTGCATTTTACAAAACAAGACAAATCATTGACATAAATGGAAAATAACAGAGGCCCTAAAACAGAACCTTGTGGGACTCCGTATTTGACGGGCATAAAACTTGAGCTGTGGTTATTTACAAATACTAACTGTTTTCTATCTGAAAGAAAAGATGACATCAAATCTATGAAATCTGTTGTTAAGTTATAGCACAATAGTTTTTGTAACAAAAGATCGTGGTTTATAACGTCGAAAACGTTTTCGAAATCAACAAAAAGTATACCAGTGAATTCATTTTGGTTAATATTGTTTAAAACACTATCAGTGAGTTGTATTAGAGAAGTATGACATGAGTGGTTTTGACGAAAACCAGACTGATCATGAATCAAGTCATTTTTCATAAGATAGGATACAACAAATTTTGAACGTGCTTTTCTAAAGGTTTTGAAAGAATTGATAAGATTGAAATTGGTCTATAATTACAGGGATTAGAAGTGTCACCTGATTTATAAAGTGGTATAACTTTAGCTTGTTTAAATTTCAAGGGAAAACTTTTTTTTTCGATACACAAATTGTATAGATATGTTAATGAGTCAACAATAACTGGGGAAGAACGTTTTAATATTTTCCCGTCAATCTCATCCAAATCACGAGTACCAGTCTGTTTCAAAGAGATAGGCTTATGTTTACATCAGTTATCGTCATGTAAGGTAGGGTGAAGGGACAAAGAAATTTCTTGGAATCAATATATTGTTTTAAATGAAAGAGATCATTTTGACTAGACCTGTCATTTGTTATGATTTTACTGGCAATGTTTGAAAAATGATCATTTAAGTCATCGGGAGTGATGTCTGTTATGATGTGCTGTTTTTTTGACACATGCTTATTATTCAACATATTTATAGCTTTCCAAATTTTTTGGTATCCTTTGTGGAAACTAACAATTTCTTGAAAAGTTATGTTTAGACTTTCGCTTCAAAGAAGTAACTTTATTTCTTTGTTTTTTAAACTCTTCATTTGTTCCGGAATTACTTAGAAAATCCCGTTATATCTTTCGGCGTCAATTTCTTTAGATATCCACGGTGGTTTTATATCTAGTCTGACGCGTTTCTTTATAAATGGAGCGTGTTTATTGTATACAGAATTAAAAGTATTTATCCAAAATTCACTTGCTTCGTCTGGATACCTTATCTGATATATGTAATTTAATGTTGAATTTGCTAGATCAGACAGAAAATCTTCTTCAATAAAGTTTTTAAAGTTTCGATAATATATGATTTTATGCCCTACCTTAGGAAATTTTATATGAGTTTTATACCAAGTGGAACATACAGGATTATGGTCACTACAGCCACATGGAGGAGAACAAACTTCTACAATGTTTTGTTTTGTAAGTTTGTCAGAATAAACGTGGTCAATTTGGGAGCAAGTGAGGTGGAAAACTGTGTATTCATTTGGGGGAAGAGAGAGAGAGAGTGAGAGAGAGAGAGAGAGAGAGAGAGAGAGAAAGAGAGAGAGAGAGAGAGAGAGAGAGAGAGAGAGAGACAGAGAGAGAGAGAGGAGAGAGAGAGAGAGAGAGAGAGAGAGAGAGAGAGAGGGTGGGGGGAGAGGCTTTCTTCAAATCCGGTTTCTCTACTCAGTGTGTTTGCAGACAAACGAACTGTAAAACACACTTTATCAAAACAGAGGCATTAGTGACAATGACAATCAAAAAGGCAAACTAAATAGCCGATGAAAATACAAAAGTTAGACAATCTTTCAAGGATGAAAACTTTATAGTTCATATCCGTCAAACCCTGGGGTGTCATAGCCAACCTGTAATATATCTGTCCTGTCCCTCCTCCCCCACTCCTTGTACAACAAGCAATGTGTAACCTTAACATGGAAAGCAACGGGAGCGAAAATGAGAAAGAAGAGAACAGAAAGAACAAGAAGGAGGGGAGGACATTTGGGATCATATAGATTTGGAGAGGGGGGGGGGAGGGAGGGGGATGTGAAAACTAACTGTGTGTGTGTGGCCAGGTCCCCAGTGTCCGGCACGTGGTGTGATGGGTGGGTCAGCCATTGATCTCCAGTGCTTTCCAGGGCGATTGAGGAGGGGGGTTAGGGGGGTCCTGGGGTGCTGCTGCTGATGGTGGTGGTGGTGGTGGCGTATTCACAAACAAACTTGCCCTCTGCCCCCTGTTAGTGGAGGAGTTAGATTTCTGAACCTTGCGTTTTTTAGTAGGAAACATTTCCTCTTGCACAATAATACTATGAACCATGTGATATGTCTGGAGCGGGAAACACGTTACAGACCCCTGTGTTAGGCGCAGTGATCGATCAAAGTTTCAATCACTGCAATATTAGCCCCACAGAACCCCTAGCACCAGCCAAGCACCCCCAGCCAAGGTCAGGGAAGCAGACGCGCGCCTGCCTCATGGATCTGTCATCGCCGCTAGCGGTTGTATAGTTAGACGAGTCACCCACGTGAAAAGTAACACGTTTTCACTTGGTGATCTATTAAGTTTCATCCGTTTAAACCAGTTTGAGGACATGTGAATATCAAATAAAACTTGAGAACAGAACTGGTATATGTACATTACTTGTACTCCGGCAAATACATATAAGGTCTTTGATTATTGTTGCAAATATTCCTATGAGGGGTGCAAAAAAATGTATCACGGTCTGGCCATCACGCAGTTGCGAACGGCTTTGTTTCATCTTGGTGTACTGGCTTTTGTGTCTTTTTGTAAAACAAGTGTTCGCACATTTGGAGCGGCTTTCGGCATCATAATGCAGCTAATTGGATTGATAAACAACTTTCCCAGCTGGTGAGTTTACATACATTATTTTTAATCCCGTTTTTATGTCATTTTACTTTTAATGATGTAAAAATCGGTTTTTTAGGTATTAGAATATTCCCGTTGTTGTTCTTAAGATAAAGACTGCATTCCGCCAGGAATTCCAAAAGCGATTCTTGTAATATATATATATATATATATATATATATGATATATATCTTTATATATATATATATAAATTTATATAAACAGCCACGCCAGTGTCGGACAAAATGGCCCACCGGTTCATATTTACAAGAACAAGATCATTATAAGTTCGTTCAAATGAATTTATAATAAGTATAGATGATATATGCTCAACTAAATACCACCGACAATTAAACACAGTTTCTGTGAATGCAAAGTTGGTTGTCATTATGCGGACATAAAACAATGATCAGTGCAACTTTATGGTATCCCATTGGCGTCAACACTCAGGTTTTGCTTTTTGTCTTTGTTGCCGTTCCGAGTTGACAGGCAGTCAGAAAGTGGCGATGTTCTCGTGACTATAAGAGGATAGACGACCCCCGTGTACCTTTTCCCTCTGACGAAGTTGATGACTTGTCAGTTGGACTGGAATTGTGCGCTCTGATGCCCGCCATTAAGCAAAGACACTTTGATATGCCCCAGCCAAGGGAGCCAAAAGGCGGAAGGAGCGGGTCTACCACGTGCTTACACTATGACAGCTTTCAGGCGTTGGGGGACGTCCCCACTTTCTATTCCAATGTCACAAACTGGATGCAGGCACTGGTTTTGAGGAGCCCTTGAGGAAGCACAAGACTTCTTGGCACAAGTCCTGTCGGTGCAAAATAGCACCACGTTTTAAACCGACAGAAGCCAGCAAGTGATAAACCCAGCAGACTGTGAAAACACGGAAACTTGCAGATCAAACTCTAGCTGTGGGACAGATGAGATGGACACAGGACCAAACATGCTTTTTCTGCAATGGGATTGTCCCGGGCAGCAGGGCTTCATCGATCTCTTACTTTGCCCCTGGCTGCTAAGTTCGCGGCCATGCTCAGCACTGAACGACCAAGAGCTACTCACAAAACTTGCCTGTCAAAGACTGTGGCAATGGCTTGTCATTGTATCACATTCCCTGCCTGTCTGCCTTCTACAGACGTTGCTCACCAGCCAACCAGGCCACCAGCCTCAGAAGAAACAACAAACAGCTCAACAGCACATGCTATTGCACTTGCTGAGGTTGTGGGCTTATATTGAAAGCTTCCGAGATAATCCAAAACAGCCCCTGGTTTTTGGCCATGGACATTTCTCTGTCTATATACTTCTCGTCTCTCACATTTTGGTTTAAAATGCTGAAAAAGGTCATTCTACAGGCCTAAGAAACAAAGATTGAAGCAGCCCTACCAGATCTGAAGGGTGCATATCAAGGGAGAGACGGTCTATTGTATTTGACAAAGACGGGGTGAGCTTTCCCACAAGTGTGCACTATTGCTTGATGCTCTTCAATTGGTCAAAGAGCCCATGATCATACGGAAAGACATCTGCAGGGACAAGGGGAATTAAAAGGAGTCTTTGCAGGACAAACCTGCCAAGAACAGTGTTTCCGCATCTGTGAAAGCGCTCATGAGCTTTTCCATGATGGCCCAACATCGATTGATCAATCAGGTATGATGCAAAAACCTCAAAGACAAGCTGTTCTCACTCTTTCCCAAGTGATGTTTTCAATAGTCGAAAGATTGCAAGGGACACCTAAATTTCGCGCCAAGAAGGCCCGAGAAACCCTCTACCATCTTTATCTGGGTCTGAAATTGCACGCGAAAGAAAGAAGGGACTCATTACCACAACTTTCTGATCTTGGACTTGGGATTTCTTCTGACAGGGGTGATGTCATTTCATCTGAAGTAGGCACTCCCGTGTGTGCAGGGACGTATTTGAGGAGGAAAACCGTTGTTGTCCCACAAAACATGAGAAAGGGTTTGTATGTAGCTGGTGTAGTTGACATATAGCCCACAATCCCACCTTCAAACGTGCCTCATCAGATTTTTCCATGGGAGCAGCATTTCCTCGTTCAGCACAGACTGGTGACAGAAGATGGTGAACAGCACACAGAGGCCACTTATTGAGGATGGAGCAAACAGCCAAAATCGCACCATTTTTGTTGCCACTGCATCCCAATGTGTTTCCTGTGCCTGACCCACACAAGGAACATCTGGTGCCTCATCACCAGGAGGTTTATCAGCAGACATCAGTCTGAGATTCAAAGCTGCACCAGGAGTATGCCTGGTTGAAACCTGTCTAGCAGCCCTGGAGCAGAGCTCGTGAAACATAACGATGCCATTATGGCTGCTATCATGCATTCTACAGCAACAAGATAACATCCCATCTGCCATCATTGGCCTCCTACCTTCCTTGTGGGACAATGCACACTCCACATCCTAGATCAGACATGTCATGACGCTGGTAAAGGCAGCCATCAACACTCAATCCCGGACAAACATGTGCTGGCTGGCCAGCCACTGTTTGCCTTGGCACAGGAAATTCAGTGGTGTGGCCTACACAATTTGGTGCGAAGCACTTTGTTATCATGCTAGGAGGCCTTCACATAGAAATGGCGCTTTCAAAACGCAAGGGGAAGGCTGCAGGGTTCAGGATGTGCATATGCCATCACACTAGCCGTGAATTGCATCCTCTGGTCTTGCTGAGTCGGTATTAGTCACGCAGCTCATCTGACCAGCAACAAGGCATGCCCACCAAGTTACGGCAGCTGCATGCTACATTTTGTCAGTGGCAGCTTACACAAAGTTTCTGGGAATCAGACCCGAGCACTTTTGGGTTTCCCCGACTGGCGCATGAAGATGTCAGAATGAACCGCCCGTTAGCATATGGACTACGGCCCTGGACTTTCAGTTTATGTAATTTTTCAGCTTGTCTATGCCGGTAATCCGGACACGGGCACTTCAAGATGATGTCCAATGCCTGACGAAGTTGCTACCTTGGATGTTTGCATGGCTCATGTCAACCATGCTCGCTGGTAGGTGTTCACATCGAGATTGCAGTTGCTGGCAGAACCCACCCTGACGTTCCAACGGTTAGTTGGGGCATTTGTTTGAGAAAACAAAACATACAATTTTTCAAGCATCGCCTTGGACCCGGCTCATGACAATGTAACGCCCTTGTGAAAGCTGAAGGCGGCGCCATGGGTCTTACAAAAACCAACCCTGGTGCTCTCAGACGCTGGATGATTGCTGGACCAGAAATATCCCCGACTTGTCACCGAGTTCGAAGACCAACGGATAAAGAGGTTGAGCAGAGCACTACCCACAGCGCACGCCCCTCCATTCAGGACTGCATTTGGCCTCACAGTCAATGCTTGGTTTCGGCTTTGAAGAAAAGGGGCCCCTTTTTCGGAGGACAGCAGTACCTCTTTGCCATTGACACCAAGAATATCATGAAATGATGCGTTGTCAACCTGTGCGAACAGCCAGATCACTTGGTCAGGACAGTATGCACATTCATCGCAGAGCGCTTTGCACCCGCGCACTACGCCACTTTCTGAACCCATCCAAAGGAAAAGATTACCCTTGTCCCAAACCAAGTTTGACAGACTGCCGTCCCGTGTGAAGAGTTACTCTGGCAATGTTGAAAATGTGTTCTCTGTTTTCGAGGCTCTCCTCGCACAGCTCAGTCCCGACATGGAACTCTCGAAGAGTCTTTAGGCATGAAAACCACCATGGCGCCCCTCACTCTCAAGAATTTGGTACCTGAGAACAGGATCCAAAGCAGCCATCTACTTGTGACTTTCACTGAAAGTAAGTAAGGCTGTGCCGATTCCGGCACCAAACGAGGACATGGAAGATTGACACATGAAGCTTTCTCCCACACCTGGCTGATTTCCACCTGATGTGTTTGACCACATTTACTGGACGTCATTGCAAGGGCAGATCCTTTGAAGAGGCTGGATGTCTGCTGGATGCTAAAGCTGTTGTGATCCCTCTGTACTCCCCTGACGTGCCGCCAACTTGCTTGACGGAGCTGCAGTGGTCCCAGATGTTGTCGCCCACGCTTAGTAGACCATTCAGGAGTCTGAGGACAAACATGGTTTGTACCATACGTCTTAAGAATCTGGAAACGCATCAGAGGTTGACGCGTCGTTTTTGACGTGTAAACTCTAGCAGTCTGAAGGCCGGGCACGCCCGCACAGGGATGTTGAGTGTTGTGCGGAGAAGAGTTTTGCAACGCACTGCTACTGGTAACTGGCACAGTTTTCTCCGGGTGTCTGACAACAAAACAGCGCTGTTCAGTACATCGCTGAAAGAACAATATGAAACAGTCAACACGCCGGGGAAGGTGGTGGTAATTACTGTGGTGAGAGGTGCTCTGCATCCTGCTAACAACAACAAACAAGTCGTCTGCAAGGACTGCACACACGAGGGAGGCTGATTCTCGGTCCTACTTCACCTCGCGATTGCGTGCAGGAGGGTTTGGGCCGATCTTAGTACGACCCACGGCCACCGCTGTTTTGTCCTTGCAGTAGCTAATTCCAGGTCACAGCAGCACAAGAAAATCTGGTTAGCTCTGGGCACTGGAACACACTTCCAACTTGTCCCAGCTCATTCAGCTCGCCGGACCCGCTTGGACCACGAACATCGAAGGCCCTTCCCGCATTTCATGCCTTTACTGGATGTGGGACACGTTCTTTTTTCAGCCGCAGGGGCAAGGACAAACCAGCGTTGGAATACATGGACTATCTTTCTGACGTGACAGACTCCTTCTTGGCCATCATGGACAGGACATGTTCACTGACAGTGCTTTGTTGGACACCTTCGGAGGTTTGTTGTCCTCCAGTACGCACTTACGAGTTGCACTCATAACGTGGACCAGGCTAGGAGAAAACTGTATGCTCAGCACGGAAGGCTCCTTGAGCACATTCCTCCAACTACCGCCGCTCTTAGACACATCTTCTCGTGCTTCTACCAGCTGGATATGTCTGGGGTCAGTGTCTAGCAAAAACAACTGTGCCCCATCTCCTGCAGATGGGGTTGGACAAAAGGGGGACAAATGTGGCAGCCCGTGTGGACAACTCTTCAGCAGCACCCACAGGCTTCGTGTCTTGAAAAACAGGTTTCCAACTGTGGCTGCAAGCAAGGACTGCAAAGGACGTTGCCAATGTGTGACGGCCAACCTGCAATGTACCGCCCTCTGAGCTTGTGGTGGAGACTGCTACCAGGACATGAGAGCGCTTTGACTGTGACGTGAGGGTAAGCAAACTTTTTTCTTCCGTGAAATGGTGTGAAGCGCGCGGGCTGGCGCGCGCGCGCGCGGGCGCAGTGGCCCCCCCACCACCCCTCGTCTTAGAGTGTGATTTGTGAGTGTGAGTGTGAGTAGTGTGTGTGTGTGTGAGTGTGTGAGATTTATGACATTAGATTGGCACTGACAATTCACCTGTTTCCCATTAATGTTCATCGGAAGATATGGTGCTTTAGAGTTATAGGGACATATTTAACAAACCAAGTATAGTTTTGATAGCAAAATGAGTCCTAAATAGGTCAAATCTTGCGATATAAAAAGGCAACTTTTCACCAGTCTGTCACCTTCGGCCAAAAGTTATAGAGACAATCACGACATGCCCATCTTTCCCTTCTGTAAGCAGCTGCATTGGTTACATCTGATACCAAAACCTGATAAAGATAAAGCCATAAGTAGTCAAAATCCTTGACTACTTGTTTTTTAAGTGACAAAAAGGCTTGTTTTCATTTTCCATAAGTTTACTAACTTTTTCTGCTCTAAGGGTCATAACAGTTAGTTATGAAACTGTGCAAACTACTTGGCGCCAAAAAAAAAGGTAAAACATAAAAACACTTATGCTTATAAGGACTTTGACCTACTTTTAACTGACCTACTTTATTACAGTTCATTCACAGTTAGCTTCAATACAGGCTTGTCTTCATATGTATCATCGCATACCTACCTCAGGGTTATTCAACAGCCGTCTTTTTTCGTTGCACAAATGCATTGTTTGTGCAAAAAAAAACGAAAAAAAGTAAGAACATGACCACTGACCTAAATAAAAGTATGGCCACGCCTCCAGAGGTCACGCCATTGTGTTTCCCTCTTCATCTCATTTAGAAGGAGTCCAGGTACCCGCATACCAAAAGGCATGCTTCTACTCTGAAGTGCCCCGATTCATTGATCTTTACTACCTTAACGCCCCACTCCTGTCGCGAGTCCTCACACTGGATTTCATCACTCTCGTCCTTCGAGCGGTTCGTTTGGACAATATCTCGGTCCGTGTGTGTGTGTGTGTAGTGTGTCGAGTGTGTGTGTGTGTGTGTGTGTAGTGTGTGCGTGCGTGCGATAGCGTGCGTGCGGGCATTGCGTGGTGCAGTGCTTGCTGTGCGTGCGTGCGGTGCGTGCTGTGCGTGGTGGGCGTGCGTGCGTGCGAGCGTGCGTGCGTGCGTTGCGTGCGTGCGTGCGTGCGTGCGTGCGGCGTGCGTTTGCGTGCGTGCGTGACGTGCGTGCGGTTTTGCTGTGCGTGGTGCGTGCGTGCGTGCGTGCGTGGTGCGTGCGTGCGTGCGTGCGTGCGTGCTGAGCGTGCGTGCGTCAGCGTGCGTGCGTGCGTGCGTGCGTGCGTGCGTGCGTTGCGTGCGTGCGTGGCGTGCCGGCGTGCGTTGCGTGCGTGCGTGCGTGCGTGCGTGCGGTGCCGTGCGTGCGTGCGTGCGTGCGTGCGTGGTGGTGCGTCGTGCGTGCGTGCGAGGTGCGTGCGTGCGTGCGTGGTGCGTGCGTGCGTGCGTGCGTGCGTGCGTGCGTGCGTGCGTGCGTGTGTGGTGTTGCCTTCAGTTTTCGGATTTTCTCGTGTTATACAAGGGAAGCAGTGGTTCTTACAAAGTGCGCTCTATACACGACAGCGCGCACTCCCATCCACCATTATGTGGCGTCTGTGCGCACGCACCCTGCACATACCACACGGAGGCACACACCACACAACACACACCCCCCCCCCCACCCACCCCCCCCCCCCCCCACACAAAAACACACAACAGGCACATACACAGGCACACACGCAGGCACGCATGCTCTCACACGCACACGCAAACAGAGAGAGAGAGAGAGAGAGAGAGAGAGAGAGAGAGAGAGAGAGAGAGAGAGAGAGAGAGTTTTACATGTCACCAATCAATAGATCATTAAGTGGAAAATGCCATTACTGTAACATTACAGACAAAAATGTTTTGCCTTTGCCCTTTCTTCTTTCTTTCTGCATAATTGGGTTATCCACATGAGTGGAAACCCTTTCTTCTGTGTTACATTTAATTCTTAAGAAGATTCTACACGGTTGCAAATTAATTCACTGATATATACATATGTTACTTTCATGTGTGTGTGTGTGTGTGTGTGTGTGTGTGTGTGTGTGTGTGTGTGTGTGTGTGTGTGTGTGTGTGTGTGTGTGTGTGTGTGTGTTGTTGCAGGGGGTGGCGGTCTGTTGATAGAGAGAATACATACACTTTCTCATCAACCGATCAAGAAAAAGAAGAAGAAAAAAAGTCATTGTCCATTTTGCAGCCAATAGGTCATTTCAGAAGTTTGTCACTCCTTGATGTCAGTTCCTGAAGTCATTGCACCTCCTCCGACTTGTCCTTCAACGGTTTCAATTTCCACACAAGCGACCCACTCAAATGATCGGTCTTTTGTGATCTCAGTTGGATCTTCTTTAGTACAGCTGTGTCTATAGACCTTTCAGACTACAGTCCACAAGAGCTCCTCATCCAATCCAGCATTAGGGGCCCAAATGAACTGACCGTGTTTGCCGTGAGGACAGACAACGTGATTAAAGCTCTCCAGCACTTCCTTTCCCTCTGGTCGTCTGTGGCCATCAAGAACATCACTCATTGTGGAGCAAACTGAAATGCACGATCAGTTCGACTGGTTGGTCTTCACAACCGTGCAATATGGCCTGCCAGCCAAATGTGTGTCATTGAAAACGGAAGGGTTGTGGTCTCCTTTTGAAGGGAAATGATTTATTTTAAAAATCATGATTTTAGAGAAATGGAAAATCAAGAAGTCAAATGGGCAATACATTTATTTTCCGTAAAAGTTCTGGTGCCTAGGCTGGGACGTTAGATTACTCAATCAATCAATCAACCAATCAAGAAAGTATTAAACCAGCAAATGCATCAATAAGTAAGTAAATAAATATATACTGACTTTCCATAAAAAACGCGAAAGCAAAACAAGCTGAAGGTTAGGGGCGAATTTATTGGTCACAATTGTACAGAGTGGAAGCGAGAATTCAACGTGATTTGATTCATTACACCGGTAATGTGTGAAAATGTCATCAGCAATATGTCTTTGTGTGGAAAATCCAAGGTCACGTGACAAACCAGCTTGAAGTCCTAATACCGTGTGTGGACACCATTTGCATGGACAACTGCTTGACACCTGCGGCTCATTGAGTGGACCAGGTGGTTGATGCGTCCACTTGGCACACCAGCCCATACATGGACGATGGCCTGGTGAAGTTGAGCCGCTGTTGCTGGTCGTGGACGCAGGAGGTCCAACCGTCTGTCAAGTTCATCCCAAAAATGTTCTATTGGGTTTAAATCGGGACTGAGGGCTGGCCAGGGCAGCACATTGACGTTGTTTATGCTGAAGAAATTGCTGGGTGGCCCTGGCTGTGTGTGGTCTTGCATTGTCCTGTTGGAATGTCCAGTTTGGGTGTTGCACAAAAAAAGGAATGACATGGGATCTGAGCACCTGGTGGAGTAGTGCTGTGCATTGACACCCTGTCCGCGACCAGGACCAATGTTCTGAAAGATGACTGGTCCTATGTCGTGGTTAATGCCAATTGCACCCCATATCATAACGTTCAGGCCTCCCCAGGGGTTCTGCTTTACCACACAAGAGTCAGCATAGCGTTCACCAGGTCGACGCCATATTCTGACACGACCGTCAGCCATGTCAATACAAAAACGGCTCTCATCTGAGAACAGTATGCGTCCCCACTGCTGCCTGCGCCAGTTGATTCGGGCTTGTTCCCACTGCAGCCTGTCCTGCCGGTGTCTTGGTGTCAGTACCGGACCTCTGTGAGGACGCCTACATGCCAGCCCGTTCTCCTGAAGACGCCGCCGCATAGTGTTGAGGCTGATTTGTTGCTGGAGATTCCCAGGCACCTGTCGAGCAGTGTTAGCGGCTGTTTGCCGCCTGTCCCGCAGATGGGTTCGAACAAAATGGCGATCCTCTCTTGGTGTGGTGACCCGAGGACAGCCTGGCCGGGGACGATCATCAGTGGTACCAGTGACTCGCATGCGGTGCTGCAGACGATAGATGGTTGAGATGTGGACGTTAAAGATGTTGGCGACCTGCCTGGCATCCACACCAGCCTCCAGATGGCCTAGGGCACGATTGCTTTCCTGTGCTCGTAGTCTTGGCATCTCGTAGCGCTCAGACGGCAAGTCGTTATCTGAACCTTGTAGCGCGGCTTTATAAATGCTGCATGCCTGCGTACTTGTCGCTGGTTAACTTTGCTCTGCATGGTGTGCACGTGCCTCACATGCAGCAACCAGTTTGCCATTTTGGTTGACCCTCCAATGCCGGAATGATGTGTTGCTCACACAATTTTTCACGTGAGTCTTGGACCCCAAACAACTTGCCACAATGGTTCAATATTGTATATTCACCCCTTTTCACCCGAAAAATAGCCTTTCAATTTTTCGCGTTTTTTATGGAAGTCAGTATATAAATGAATAACAATAACAATCATTATCATCATCATCATACTAAATCTTATTATGGCGCTTAATCTTACATACGCCCTAAGCGCTTACAAATACAGAAAAGATTAAAGAAAACATAAAGGAAGCCAATAAGAAGAAAAATATTGCAATAAGGACCATGTACCTACAAACAAGAATGCATATAAACACACCCACGCGCGCGCGCACACACACACAACACACACACACACACACACACACACACACACACACACAGCACATAAAATATATATATTATATATATATAATATATATATTATAATATATATATATATATATATATATATATATATATATATATATATACATATGCTTCTTAGGTGGCACCTTTGGTTGGTTTTTGAAAACTCAACAAGTATACTACGGTATTGCACACCAGCCTTTTCTGGGATTGCATTCTTCTTAAAACTGAAAAGGCAGAGGAGTCAAATTAACCACTTTCCGCGGTCACTGAGGAGAAACAACCAGGTTTCGAAATATCGGTATATGACCAGAGTTATATGTTAGTGAGTTTCCCTCCCTATTGGAGGATGTTCCCCCCTTGGTAGACTATAAGCTTGCTGAAGGCTCATTTTGAGAAGCATTTATTTATTTTTTCCCCATTCACCCACTCAACCACATACTGTTAGTTAGGCAGAATCATCTACCACTGCAGATATGAATGCTTATACTCTCCCCCTATTTCTTCAATCTAAGACATAAGAGCAAGCTTTGTTTATAATTCAATATTTCTTGCAGTCATTGCAACACCAAGCTGCTCTGTAAGTTGCTGGGACGGTGCTCGGTACTTATCCTTGGAATTTATTAGTTTGTTGTATATATATATATATATATATATATATAATATATATATATATATATATATATATATATATTTAAGTACCGAGCACCATTCCACCAACTTACAGAGCAGCTTGGTGTTGCAATGACTGCAAGAAATATTGAATTATGAACAAAGCTTGCTCTTATGTCTTACATTGCTACTACTACTACTACTACTACTGCTACTACTAAAGCTGCTCCTACTACTACTACTGCTGCTACAATTACTACTACTTCTACTTTCACTAAAGCTGCTTCTGCTGCTTTTGCTACTACTACTGTTACTGCTACTGCCACTGTTACTGATCCAGTTACTGCTACTACTACTACTACTACTACTACTACTACTACTACTACTACTACTCTAACTACTACTACTACTACTACTAAAGCTGCGGGAACTACCACTTCTACAAACTAATGATCATACTACCAGTATAACAACAACAATTACAACAATCATACTAAT
>JAFLJL010018621.1:0-16591 GCA_018398815.1 Conus ventricosus | reverse complement strand
AGAGGTCTGGCACTGTGACAGCCAGCCTGCTAAGAGACGATGTAGGTAATGTCGAAAATACAAGTCTAAAATGCCACGGAGGACTACCTTTTTATGATGCTATGTGATCATTAAAAGGTGCCAGGTAGAATACCCATTTGCTTATATCAGATGTTCATCATTTGAACATGGTAGGTAACTTAGATAACATGGAATCAGCACTGCCGGCACAGGGTAAAAGTTACACACACCCCACACACACACCACACACACACACACACACACACACACACACACACACACACACCACACACACACTCACATATAAGCTATGAAAATCAAGCATCGCAAGTTAATTTTGCATGGAAGAAAAACATGTGGAGGATGTGAGGAAAACCTCAAGGTGAAGCCTTGTGTACCACAGTACCTTGGTCTACACTTCGCGGCACAGTCTTCTGTTGCAGAGGAGATGTTTTTGTTTCATTTCTGGCTCCACAGAAATATAATGAACGGTAAAAGTTAACGTTACATCTACATACACACACATACAGACGTGAGCACTCTAGCACGCATGATCACGCACACACACACACACACACACACACACACACACACACACACACACCACACACACACACACACACACACACACACACACACAGAGCACACACACACACAGACACAAAGTACACTCATGTAGGATACACACACACACACACACACACACACACACACACACACACACACACACACACACACACACACACACAACACACACAACATTAACAATTCATACGGCACAAATTAACAGTACATTCACATACATACACATACATACAAATGTGAGCGCTCTTGCACTCGTGCTCGCGCGTGTACTCTCTCTCTCTCTCTCTCTCTCTCTCTCTCTCTCTCTCTCTCTCTCTCTCTCTCTCTCTCTCTCTCTCTCTCTCTCACACACACCACACACTTAATCCCCCCTACAAATACACACTCAAACGGAAACTGCTACCATTCGTAAGAACTTAATCCGTGGCCATACAAATGCAAAAACAATTAAACATTTATGCTCTCTCGCACACACACAAAACTGGAGCCTGAATCAGAAGTGTGGGGGAAGCATGGGGTGCTGGGGAGGTAAGAAGAGTGGCCAATACCATGGATGATGTGAAGGAGACATGGTCTGTGGAAAGTAACTGAAGGGTGGAGGAGCAGGCATAGGTGGGGGAGGGACAGACCTGTTGAACCAGAGAGATGGGGAAGAGCGCTCTCGCCTGGCGGAAACACATAGCGGGCGGTAACTTCGGTTGTCTGGGAGATGAGTGACTGGACCAGGGATGCTGTCACTGCCCGCACATCTGGCCGGCGTGGTCTTGAGGATCTTGCTGGAGGGGGGGAGGGTGCGGTGGAGAAGGATGTGTCAATAAGCCTAGTGTTGGTGTTATTTGGGGTAGGCCTAGTTGAGCGAGAGGCTGGCTGGACGTTCTCTTGGTCACTCTGTGTACGCACAAGTGAGCTGGATGGTGGTGGAGGGCTTCCTGGAGGGGGGATGGGGGAGACAATAGTGAAGTGCGTAAACCTGACGGGAGGTTTGGGAATTCTGAGAGGGTGAATGGGGAGGGAGGGAGGGGATCTGGGACGTCGTGTTGCTGTTGGTAGCATGAGACGTGTGGCGTGTAGGGGTGGGTAGGAGGGCCTGTCGTCTAGGGGGAAGAGTTTTGCGTCACACATTCCACTCCATTCCTGCTGGGTTGTGTAGAGTTGTAGTACAACGCCAGTCTCGGGGTCCCACGCTGGGTGGTGAAGGTGGCACAATGGCTGATGAATTTAACCCCCATTGCTGAACAGGCCTCCTGAAGGTGGTCGTTGCTGGGGCGGATGATGGTGTTCAGAGGGTACCGCCCTCTTGCCGGGATAATTGCAGAGGCCTGAAGTTGGGGCTTTGGGGAAGACTCGGTGGCACTGCACAATGAGCTCTCGCCACTGCTGCGTTGATATTGCACCAGCTGGCTGTGATGCTAAGAGCTCGCTGCAGTCACCAGCCCCCACATGGAAGGTAGCCTGCATCACGGTGTGGGTTGGTGTCTGCTTTGCAAGCCACTGAGTCACACTGGCGACCGTCAGATCGTTGGCACAACCAACTGAGCGCTGGCCCTAGGGATATTAATATATCTCAGGGCGCAGTCACTCAGCAGTATTGTTGAGGTCCGTCTATCAATGGAAACCTTTGGAAGAGGGTGGGGAGGGACACGTTGAGGAGGGTGTCGTCTGACAAAGAGGAGGTGGTTGGATATGGGAGTCAGAGGATTTGTCACATTGGGGGGATGGGTTGTCCTGTACTTTGTCACTGTGAGTTGTGTTGGTAGGGCTGAAGGGAGTGGTGCATCCTGTATGCAGTGTGCAGTGAGAGAAGGGGGGTGGGGTGTTTTGTGTCTGGGGAGGATGGAGAGATTGCTTTTGTTGGTGGCGGAGGAGTTTGAATGTGATTTACATTTAGATTTTTATTGGTTGTTATGTTTTTGCGTGATGATGATTTGTCGTTGTCAGATGAAGACATGTGACTGAGTTGTGTCGATAGGGCGTCGATTTCTATTTTGAAGGTCTGTCTGGTTTCCTGTAGTGTTGATCTGAGGGCAGAGATTTCGTCACGGAGGACTGAGTGATCCTAAGGAATTCTTCCTGACGCACACAGTCGTCATGACTACAGCTACAGTTTTGTGGGACTGTTGTCAGCGTTGGTGTCGGTCCCTTTCACTGAGCTGTCACAATCGTCTGTGTCGTTTGACGTAGTCACTGTGCTTTTGTTGTCGTTTGTCACACAGGTTTTGCTCAAGGGGCCATTAGCTTCTAGTGTCTTGTCTGAGTCAGTTGCTGGGTGGCTGTCATCAGCTGTCACTGATTTGTCGTCGTCTTCCCGAGTGTCAGTCTCTGGTGTTGATGTGCTGTCTTCAGAATGGTTGTCAGTGTTATCTGTTAGGGTTACACTGTCCGTTGTGCTAGTGACAGGGGTTTTAATGTTTGTATTGTCTACTGCTGGTGTAATGTCATGAAAGGGAAAAGGGAAAGAGCTGATGTTTTCTGTCACGAGGATGGATGGTGATGTAGGGCGAATCACTATATCGTCATGGAGGGAAGGTAGAGAAAGGAGGGTTGTGGTGTGTGGGATGGACATGGGGAACACAACACAGGCGCTTGAAGAATTGCAGGCCGTGGAGACGGTTGGAACAATCCTGTTTTTTTCTGAAGGGGCAGCTCACATTCCAGCTCCACGGGTGCTGTGTAGGCGTGTCTGCCTGAGCCGTGAGAGCAACACAGGGCTTCCGCCGGTGTTCGCTACACACTGTAGCGACGGGGAGTGCTGCGGAGACTGGTCGGCCTTGTGTTGATTCTGGCGCCGTGGTCAGCGTGTGTACAATGTCACGCAGTGTTCGGCACTCCTCATTGACCCAGTCTTGGCAAGCTCGGCCTGAACTAAGATTTTGTTGGTTGTGTAGTAGAGGTGTATCTTGAGGAGCTTTTTGCTTGGCTTTGATGTGAGTCGTAATTCAAGGGTTGACTGGAATAGGTCTGGGGATAGTCTGGTGCAGTTAGTGGGTAAACTTATGTTGTGAATTTTGTGGTCTGGTGTATAGTCGATCCATGAGCCGGTGATGCCAGTTGGTTTGTAAGCACAACGTATCTGTGAAATAATGTGTATCTCCATTGTGGCATTGCTTGTGGAGTGTGTCAAATGTTTTCTGGATGGGGTCCATTGTTTGAATAATACGCTCAAGAAAATGTTCCCCGAGCGTCGCTCCTTTGTCCTGGGTCATGGATCGTGTGATGGACCCATGACTGCAACTGTACCCAGTTGCGCGGCAGTTGGCTGAAGGGGAAACTAGGGCATGATGGCGGCTTGCTTCACATCACGCTACATGTTGGTACACAATACACAATCCACGTGAATCGTTGAATGCACACACAATCACATCACGCACTGACTTGGAAAAAGTTAGAGATGAAAGTGCATCATAAACATACTGTCTTATTTACCTTGCATTGCCACATTAACTTTGAAAAAACTTCGCTGTAAATCACTGCAACTACTAAACACGTCTGCACTCGTCGGATACCGGAAAGAAAAACTATCGTCAGCGAACAGATAACAGATGACATCATTGTGAGATATGTGCATCGGTAGGTCAGAGAGAGAGAGAGAGAGAGAGAGAGAGAGAGAGAGAGAGAGAGAGAGAGAAAAGAGAGATCGTTCATATTTGGTTTATCAATCATACATTGATGAAATGTATGGTACTGGTAACTGATCACACTCAACGTAATACTCCCCTGTTCTTTTTCAGTTACCTATTTAACATACACAAACCGTAATTCTCCCCTGTTCTTTTCAGTTTACTATCTAACATACACACAACGTAATTCTTCCCTGTTCTTTTTCAGTTTACCTATTTAACATACACACAACGTAATTCTCACCTGCTGTTTCAGTACCTATCTAACATCACAAAGTATTCTCCCCTTTCTTTCAGTTACCTATTTACATACACACAACGTAATCCTCCCCTGTTCTTTTTCAGTTTACCTATTTAACATACACTCAACGCAAATCTCCCCGTTCTTTTCAGTACCTATCTAACAACAACACGTAATCTCCCTGTTCTTTCTCAGTTTACCTATTTAACATACACACAATGTAATTCTCACCCTTTTGTTACTTTAATCACGTAATTTCCCCTCAAAAAAAACCTGTGAGAGTGAGAAACCACCAGTGAAGCCTTGTGACCACATGAGCGGGCCGTCACTTCGCAGCACAGTCTTCTGTTTGCAGAGGAGTGTTTTTGTTGCATTTTCGGCTCCACAAATATAACAAACAGTAAATGTTAACGTACATCTACATACAACACATACAGACATAGCACTGTAGCACGCATAATCACACATACACACACCCACACAGCACACACACAAAGACGACACAATACACACATATCAGACACACACACACACACACCGCTCACAAAGACACGCACTCACACACACACACACCTCAACATTACCAATTCCACGCACCAAAAAACAATACATATCCACATACATACACATACATCACAACTAACTCGCTCATGCACTCGTGCTCGCACTCTCTCTCCTCTCTCTCTCTCTCAATCTCTCAACTCTCTCCACTAAACAAACAGCACACTCATACAAAACACACGCGCACACAGCGCCAGCACAAGCACGCGCGCACCGCACGCGCACAACACACACACACACACACACACAACACAACACCACACACACAACACACACACACACACACACTTAATCCCCCACAAATACACACTCAACGCAACTGCTAACCATTTCGTAAAAACTAATCCGCGGCCATATAAATTGCAAGACACACTAAACACATCGCTCTCACTCGCACACACACAAAACTGGAACCAAATCAGAAGTGTGGGGGAAGCATGGGGTGCTGGAGTCGTAAGAGTGCCATACCATGTATGATGTGAAGGAGACATGTCCGTGGGAAAGAAACTGAATGGGAGGGAGGAACAGGCAAAGTTGGGGGAGGGACAGACCTGTTTGAACCGGGAGATGGGAAGAGTGCTCCACGCCAGGCGAACAACCATAGGGGGCGTAACTTCGATGTCTTGGAGACGATTGACTGACCAGGAGTGCGTCACTGCTCGTAACACACGATCTGGTGGGCATGGTCTTGGAGGATCTTGCTGGAGGGAGGGTGCTGTGGGAAGGATTGTCAATAAGCGTAGTTTGGTGTTATTTTGGGTAGGCCTAGTTGAGCGAGAGGCTGCCTGGACGTACTCCGTGTCACTCTGTGTACGCACATGTACTGGATGGTGTTGGAGGGCTCCTGGAGGGGGGAGGGGAGACGATGTGAAATGCTAAACCTGACGGGTGGTTTGGGAACTCGTGAAGGGTGGAATGGGGAGGAGAGGGGGATCTGGGGCAATCGTGCGCTGTTGGAGCATAGACGTGTGGCGGTAGGGGTGGGTAGGTAGGCCTGTCGTTTAGGGGGAAGAGGTTTTGCGCCACACACGTTCCCACACCCCTACCTGCTTTGGTGTGTAGAGTTGTAGTACAACGCCATACTCGTGGTCCACCGCGTGGGTGGTGGAAGGTGGCACAATGGCTGGAGATTTTAACCCCCATTGCTGAACAGGCCTCCTGAAGGTGGATCCGTTGCTGGGGCGAATGATGGAGTCAGAGGGTGCTGCCAACTCGTTTGCCGGATAATTGCCAGAGCCTGAAGTTGGCTTTGGTAAGACTCGTGGCACTGTACAAATGAGCCTTCGCCACTAGCAGCGTTGATAATTGCACCACTGGCTTGTGATGCTAAGAGCTCGCTCAGTTCTACCAGCCCCCACATGGAAGGTAGCCTGCATCACGGTGTGGGGTGGGTGTCTGCATTGCAAGCCACTGAGTCAACTGGCGACCGTTCGAAAGATGCACAGCTCCAACTGAGCGCTGGCCCATAGGGAATAGAATATATCTCAGGTGTAGTCACTCAGCAGTTATTGTTGAGGACTGTCTATCAATGGAAACCTTATGAAGAGATGGGGATTGGACATAACGTTGATTAGATAATTTCAGGGATAGGTTTCGCCTGACAAGTGGAAGGTGGTGGGGATATGTAGCAGAGATTTGTCACATTTGGGGATGGGTTGTCCTGTACTTTGTCACTGCTACATGAGTTGTTTGTAGTCTGTAATGGGGGAGCATCCTGTATACAGTGTGCATTGAGAGAAGTGAGGGTGTTTTTGTGTCTGGGGAGATGGAAATTGCTTTTGTTGGGATGGCGTAGAGTTTTGAATGTGATTTACATTTAGATTTTTTAATGGCTGTGATTTTTTTGCGTGAGGATGATTTGTCGATGTCCGATGAAGACATGTGACGGAGTTTGTGTCGATAGGCGTCAATTTCTACTTTGAAGTCTTCTGGTTTCCCTGTAGTGTTGATCTGAGGGCAGAGATTTCGTCACGGAGGGACTAGGATCCTAAGGAATTACTTCTGAGCACACAGTCGGTCATGACTACAGCTACAGTTTGTGGGACTGTTGTTCCAGCGTTGTTGTCTAGACCGCTTTCACTGATCTGTCACAATCGTCTGTGTCGTATTGAACGTAGTCAACTGTGGTTTTGGTTGTCGTTTGTCACACAGGTTTTGCTCAAGGGGCCATTAGCTTCTATTTTCTTCTCTGAGTCGTTTGCTGGGTGCTGCACAGCTGTCACTGATTTGTCGTCATCTGCCTGAGTGACCAGTCTTTGGTGTTGGAGGTGCTGGGTCTTCAAATGATTGTCAGTGTTATCTGTAGGGTTACACTGTCCGTTGTGCTAGTGACAGGGATTTAATGTTGATTGCTACTGCTGGTGTAATGTCATGAAAGGGAAAAGGAAAGAGCTGATTATTTCTGACACGAGGATGGATGGTGATGTAGGGCGAATCACTATAATCGTCAGGAGGAAGGTAGAGAAAGAGGGGTCGAGGTGGTTGGAAGACAAGGGAACACAACACAGGCGCTTGAAGAATTGCAGCCGTGAGACGGAATGGAAACATTCCAGATTTTCTGAAAGGGGTCATCGCTCACATTCAGCTCCACCGGGTGCTGTGAAGGCATGTCTCCTTGATCCGGTGCGCAGCGGCACATTGCTTCTGGTGCTCGCTAGGCCTGCACACTTGTAAGCGACGTGGAGAGCTGCATAGATAGGTCGGCTTTGTGTTGATTCGGCGCCGCTGTCAGCGTGTGTAACAACTCACGCAGTGTTCGTGGAACTCTCATTGACCCAGTCTTGCAAGCCCGGGCCCTGAACTAAGATTTTGTTGGTTGTGTAGTAGAGGAGTATCTTGAGTTAGTTTTTTTGCTTGCTTTGATTTGTGAGTCGTAATCAAGGGTTGGACTGAAATAGTTCTAGAAAGTCTGGTGCAGTTAAGGGTAAACATATGTTGAGAATTTTGGGGTCCTTGGTTATATCTATCGCATGTTCTGTGATGCAGTTGGTTTGATAATCACACCTTATCACAGAAATACGTGTATCGCCATTGAGCATTGCTTTTTGGATTGTGGTATCAGAAATTTTTCTGGATGGGGTCCATTGTAGAAAAAACGCTCGAGAAAATGTACCCCGAGCGTCCGCTCCTTTGCCTGATCATGAACTTCATGATGGGACACATGACTGCAACTGTACCCATTGCGCGGACAGTTTTGCTGAAGGGGAAACTAGGGCATGATGGGGGGGGGCTGCTATCTTCATCACATCACGCTACATACATGTTGGTTTACAATACACAATCCACGTTAATCGTTGAATGTACACCCAATCACATCACGCACATGACTCTTATAAGTTTGAGATGAATGCATCATAAACATAATGATATATTTAACCGTACATTGACAGCATACACTATGTAAAACCTTCGCTGTAAGCCACTGCAAACTCCTAAACACGTCTGCACTCGTCCAGATACCGAAGAGATAAGAGAAGAGAGAAACAAGCGGCGCAAGAGGATGCAACACGAAGAGAGAAAGTAAAGAACAAGATGACAGATCTCAAACAAAATGAAAGTCTACCTTCACCACTCTAAACCAAAATGGCAGATTTCATTTAAGAAATCAGGATCTAGCTCTTCACTGTTACCAAAAATTTGATAAAAACAATGATCATAGTCAGCCACAAACCATGAAAATAAATGGACCAAACAATAAGGTTAGGAGCCCAAATGTTGAAGTCAGACAGTGGGGTAACTGGAAGTTTTGACTTTTGTAACATTCAGCCATAGAATGTGAGGAAATGGAAGCAGCTCAGTGCCGTCTGCTACAAAAGTCAGATGGTAAAGCATTATGTCCATTTACGCATTAGCTTACAAATTCTGGCCAAACAGAGAGAGCAAACATGTTGTAGCTTACAAGAGCTTGACGTGGTGCAGTGTATGACACAATAATACCTGTTCATCGTAGCTCATGGACATGGGTCTGACAGATCTTGGCTTCTTCAACCCTGATTTTCTGTGCCTGCACATCAATGATACAGTACGTTCATCATGGAATGGCAAGGTTGGAATTCATCCTTCTTGCATCTATTTAATATCACGATCAAACCATGCACTTACACAAAGCATGCACCCACATTTGCACTCATGCATGCACACACACACACACACACACACACACACACACACACACACACACACACACACACAACACACACAGCAAATGCATACACACATGCGTGCATGCACACACACACACACACACACACACACACACACACACACACACACATACACACACATACACAAGCAAAGGCACATACATAAACATATGCTTAAAAACATACACATGCACTCTCACACACACTTTGTTACATCTACACATACTTTCAACAAAGGAAAAAAAAACAAAAAACAAGAACAAAAACCAAAACCAAAGAAACAAAAGCCATAAAGTCTGCACCACTAAACTCATCAGTTTCTCAAACAAACTGACGACAGTGGTGCCAAGACTACAATCACAGTGGTGCCAAGACTACAATCACAGTGGTGCCAAGACTACAATCACAGTGGTGCAAAGACTACAATCACAGTGGTGCAAAGACTACAATCACAGTGGTGCAAAGACTACAATCACAGTGGTGCAAAGACTACAATCGCAGTGGTGCAAAGACTACAATCACAGTGGTGCAAAGACTACAATCACAGTGGTGCAAAGACTACAATCGCCTTTCCTTTACTCTAATGCAAATAAGGGTTTGGGGAACCACTGATCCCTTCTACCAGCACACCCCTGTGGTGGCTCCCTCCAAGTGTTTTCAACTCAAGAACAATGAACATGTCTAGGTCAAGCATACGCCAGTTCATGAGCTCCCCAGTCTAACTTTCTTCTGCTCTGTATCACACCTGTTTAGTAGTACTATTGATCATTAAAGTTCATTTGTTTAAGATTAAAATCCTGTGCACTGTGGCGTCAAGAATCAGCACATGTGATGTAAAGCGCAGTATATATGGGCTACTCAGCATGAGGCAAACCTTTCTAGATGGAACTGAAACAGAAATGGACGGTCAGTGATAGCCAATGAGTGATTGAACTGAAACAGAAATCATAGTCAGTGATAGCCAATGGGTGATTGAACTGAAATAGAAACTGATGGTCAGTGATAGCCAATGGTGATTGAACTGAAACAGAAAGCATAGTCAGTGATAGCCAATGGTGATTGAACTGAAATAGAAACTGATGGTCAGTGATAGCCAATGGGTGATTGAACTGAAAAAGAAACTGATGGTCAGTGATAGCCAATGGGTGATTGAACTGAAACAGAAAGCATAGTCAGTGATTGCCAATGGGTGATTGAACTGAAACAGAAAGCATAGACAGTGATAGCCAATGGTGATGGAACTGAAACAGAAAGCATAGGCAGTGATTGCCAATGGGTGATTGAACTGAAACAGAAATGGACGGTCAGTGACAGCCAATGGGTGATTGAACTGAAACAGAAATGGACGGTCAGTGATAGCCAATGGTGATTGAACTGAAACAGAAAACGACTGTCAGTGATAGCCAATGGGTGATTGAACTGAAACAGAAATCGACGGACAGTGATAGCCAATGGGTGATTGAACTGAAACAGAAATCATAGTCAGTGATAGCCAATGGGTGATTGAACTGAAACAGAAACTGATGGTCAGTGATAGCCAATGGGTGATTGAACTGAAACAGAAACTGATGGTCAGTGATAGCCAATGGGTGATTGAACTGAAATAGAAACTGATGGTCAGTGATAGCCAATGGGTGATTGAACTGAAACAGAAAGCATAGTCAGTGATTGCCAATGGGTGATTGAACTGAAATAGAAACTGATGGTCAGTGATAGCCAATGGGTGATTGAACTGAAACAGAAATCATAGTCAGTGATAGCCAATGGGTGATTGAACTGAAATAGAAACTGATGGTCAGTGATAGCCAATGGGTGATTGAACTGAAACAGAAAGCATAGACAGTGATAGCCAATGGGTGATTGAACTGAAACAGAAATCATAGTCAGTGATAGCCAATGGGTGATTGAACTGAAATAGAAACTGATGGTCAGTGATAGCCAATGGGTGATTGAACTGAAACAGAAAGCATAGTCAGTGATTGCCAATGGGTGATTGAACTGAAATAGAAACTGATGGTCAGTGATAGCCAATGGGTGATTGAACTGAAAAAGAAACTGATGGTCAGTGATAGCCAATGGGTGATTGAACTGAAACAGAAAGCATAGTCAGTGATTGCCAATGGGTGATTGAACTGAAACAGAAAGCATAGACAGTGATAGCCAATGGGTGATGGAACTGAAACAGAAAGCATAGGCAGTGATTGCCAATGGGTGATTGAACTGAAACAGAAATGGACGGTCAGTGACAGCCAATGGGTGATTGAACTGAAACAGAAATGGACGGTCAGTGATAGCCAATGGGGATTGAACTGAAACAGAAAACGACTGTCAGTGATAGCCAATGGGTGATTGAACTGAAACAGAAATCGACGGACAGTGATAGCCAATGGGTGGTTGAACTGAAACAGAAATCATAGTCAGTGATAGCCAATGGGTGATTGAACTGAAACAGAAACTGATGGTCAGTGATAGCCAATGGGTGATTGAACTGAAACAGAAACTGATGGTCAGTGATAGCCAATGGGTGATTGAACTGAAATAGAAACTGATGGTCAGTGATAGCCAATGGGTGATTGAACTGAAACAGAAAGCATAGTCAGTGATTGCCAATGGGTGATTGAACTGAAATAGAAACTGATGGTCAGTGATAGCCAATGGGTGATTGAACTGAAACAGAAATCATAGTCAGTGATAGCCAATGGGTGATTGAACTGAAATAGAAACTGATGGTCAGTGATAGCCAATGGGTGATTGAACTGAAACAGAAAGCATAGACAGTGATAGCCAATGGGTGATTGAACTGAAACAGAAAGCATAGACAGTGATAGCCAATGGGTGATGGAACTGAAACAGAAAGCATAGGCAGTGATTGCCAATGGGTGATTGAACTGAAACAGAAATGGACGGTCAGTGACAGCCAATGGGTGATTGAACTGAAACAGAAATGGACGGTCAGTGATAGCCAATGGGTGATTGAACTGAAACAGAAAACGACTGTCAGTGATAGCCAATGGGTGATTGAACTGAAACAGAAATCGACGGTCAGTGATAGCCAATGGGTGATTGAAATGAAACAGAAATCAACGGTCAGTGATAGCCAATGGGTGATTGAACTGAAACAGAAACTGATGGTCAGTGATAGCCAATGGGTGATTGAACTGAAACAGAAATGGACGGTCAGTGATAGCCAATGGGTGATTGAACTGAAACACAAACTGACGGTCAGTGATAGCCAATGGGTGATTGAACTGAAACAGAAATCGACGGTCAGTGACAGCCAATGGGTGATTGAACTGAAACAGAAAGCATAGACAGTGATAGCCAATGGGTGATTGAACTGAAACAGAAAGCATAGGCAGTGATAGCCAATGGGCGATTGAACTGAAACAGAAATGGACGGTCAGTGACAGCCAATGGGTGATCAAGCTGATATCATTGTGCAGGCCTGACATCTGCGGTGCCCAGTCCCAGCAAGGCCTGATCAGCGAAGAGAGGGATATTTCCTGTCTCCCAGTTCCACATACATTCCCTATAAACCTGTTTATGCCTTCAAACTCTGTCAAAATTGCTTGCATGCAGAAGGTGAAACATGTATGTTTACAATCCAGATCAGCATTTGTTGGGTTATAGTTGCACAAACACAGCCAACATGAAAGGCTCCTTAAAAGTCAATTGACTGTTTGGACAGTTGAGTAAAGCAACATGCAAGATAGGTAAATAAATGAGTAAACATGCAGCAGTAGTAGCAGCAATGATATACTAGAAATAATCTGCCTATAAGCATACTACCTATATACATCATGTCCCAATCACAATGGTTTAAACATGACAACTGCTGTCCCCGATTTCAGAGAAAATGCAGCCCTCAAAGGGGCAGAAAGACAATGAGAAAACCAACTGAATAAAATCTTCTAGTTTCTTTCTTTTCTTTTTTTTTCCCATTCCATAAATTCTACAAATTAAGAGAGAATAGTGGGATGGAACTAACACACTGAGAAACAGATGTCACAGACCATGAGCATTATTTATTTTGTTATTATTAACACATATGTCTATAACTTCCATGCTTGCTGATTTTCAATATGTACCCCTACAATCATGCATTATTGTAACAAGATTCTCCATACTAGCAATAGTCAGCTGCGAGCAAAGTTTCAGTTTCAGTTTTATCAAGCTGTCACTGCATGCGGACAAGTCCATCAAGCTGTCACTGCATGCGGACAAGTCCATCAAGCTGTCACTGCATGCGGACAAGTCCATCAAGCTGTCACTGCATGCGGACAAGTCCATCAAGCTGTCACTGCATGCGGACAAGTCCATCAAGCTGTCACTGCATGCGGACAAGTCCATCAAGCTGTCACTGCATGCGGACAAGTCCATATATGCAACATAACATCCGCTAAGTTTTGACACAACACTGCGCAAATTTGAAACTGATGGATAAATGAATTAATGGCTAAGAATAAGATGAGAGAATTTAGGATGAGGCTCTCATGGCTACAACTTAGCAGATTTCTGACCCGTGCATTAGTAATCAAAATGTATAGTTGGTTACAATTCAATGTTTTGCACACATGTTAATGCTAGCAAAACAAACACTGAACAAATGTCTGGTCATGATCTGTTCTCACTTACTTCACAGGTTTTTCCATCGCTTCATTTTGTGATTCTCCAGGTCCATCTACTTTCTGAGCATCGGTCGCATCCTTGGAATTGTCATCCTGAATCGGAACGGATATCTGCCTGGATGATGAAGATGACTTTGATGATGAAGACGACTTTGGTTTTCTGTTCTTGGGGGTGGACTCCTGCTGGTTGTGTGATCTGTTATCATCTTGAACACCCTCAGTTCTGGTTGGCAAGGCTTCCCTCTTGGGTTCCAGATTATTTTCATGGTCCCGTCCGATCAGTGATGGAGAATTGTCTAAATTGTCCATGTCTGTCTTGGCTGGAAAAGGACTAAGATTGTCATCTATAGCATCAAAGTCCATGTTGTAGTATCCTTTACCAGACAGAGGGGGAGATGATGTTCTGAACTGTTCTTCCTCCATCATTCTGTCATAGACCTGAAAGTCAAATCTCAGCAGTTGTCATTCACAGGTAAATCCACTGGCTCTGAATTTTAACCAGATGGGTGGATGGATGGATGAATGGATCAGCGATCACACTGGCAAAATGTACAATTGTTAAGGCAAACTGTGAAGGCCGATGGGTCAAACAACGCTGTAAGCATGATCATGGCAATGGGTAACAGTAAAAAGCAATGCAACAGTTCACCATCCTACCTGTAAGACCAAACTTAAAGTGGTGGGCAGCACTGGCAGCGAATTCTATTCGTTTGTTCTTTGAGTTTTTTGTTTTTTCCTCATTTGAAACAGTAAAATGCTGGTAATCCTAATTGATGATTTGCACTCATTCTGAACAAAATGAAATTTAAAAAATGATCTTTTAATTCCCCCCCCCCCCCCCCCAAAAAAAAAAAAAAAAAAAATAAAATCCAAGTTGGTATGTGTCGATTCTGTAAGAGATTAAAAAAGTGAAGGCACAGCTTTCAGCTGTTTCAACAAATAGTCACATCTTGAAATGCAATATCAGTCAAAATTCAGTATTCTTCTCTTAATGATAAAACACACACAAAAACTCTGTGTGTGTGTGTGTGTGTGTGTGTGTGTGTGTGTGTGTGTGTGTGTGTGTGTACGCACCTTTTTTTTTCCTATTGTCTTTCTTTTGAGGCTTAAAATTTTGGTTTCTTGATTAAATCTAACCCTCCCTTTCCGTCCCAAACTGATGAACAACTGATCGCGAGTTAGTAGCCAAGATGCACAGAAGATTTTAATTCAATGCTACACACACATGTTAATGTTCAACAGTCTTTGTACTAGTGCCGTAATGGCGTATTGTGAAAACATGCATACACCCATGGCGAACTTACCGTTCTCATATGATAATCATTTGTGACTATTCAATCAATGTCACCACAGATGAAAATCACATCAAAACCAAGTTGATGACAAATATATGAAATATTGAGACTAATCTTGGGGGAGAAACCCGCACACACTTTTTGAGTCCACGCACATAAAAGACAATGAGTTAGCGACATTTGTTACATACCTCTAACGTGAAGAATCACTCAGACGAGACTAGGGATGGATGCTGAGAAGATGCGTTGCTATCTGTCACAGACAACACTGGTCAGTTCAAACGGATAAACCGGTAATTAAAATCTCTCACGGATGGTCAGGAAATGCTGTACGAACATTTTACCTTGCAAACTCATTCAACGGTGATACGAAAAGGATGAACAGTTCGACAGATGAACGCCGACAGACCAGCCCCAGACGTTCGATCATCGATCATTAGCTATGCTTGGAGCTTTGTCAACAAGCGCGCGTCATCCAAGGGAACAAACTCCAACTACAACATTTCAGAGCTTCTATTTGAGGTTAACTTTCCTTATCTTCTACTCAAGTTTTCTACTCAAAAAGTGCTGGTTATTAATCTCAACGTCCAATGAAAGTTTTTCCTTAAAATAAATACTTCGGTCTAGCGTATTTTCATGGAAAGAAAATAGCGCTGGTGACCTACTCGTTTTTGAGTGAACCGGTGTTTTAGGAAGAAGAAGAAGAAGAAGAAGAAGAAAGAAATCCAACTAAATGGTAGGGACCTCTGATAATGAAAAAAAAACTTTTATCTAAATAAAAATAAATCGGAAATGAAATGAGGTAGGGAACAGTAAACGATAAACAGTAAACAAGTGGGGTATGTGTTGCTCCCATAAGGAAACCTAACACAGAGTAACTTTTATTCAAGACTGGCACAGCCTTTTAAACTAAAAATAAAAATATTTAATTTTAACAAAACTTCGCAATGTACCATAAGTATGTTCTTTAATAACGGACTATGTAGGTCTGTCTGCTATACCCATACCTTTCACGTCTTCTACTACCACCTCCACCTCAAGCTGATTTACACTGCAAGCTGACAGAAGACCACACCCCCACCAGCTCAACCGCCTCCAGTGTGTCCGCGATTCCAGACTGAACTCGTTCCTGCCACGTAGGCCAACCAGGAGTGGAGCGACAACTTGACAGAGACTGCTGTAACATCAGAGACCACGTAGGCCAACCAGGAGTGGAGCGACAACTGGACAGAGACTGCTGTAACATCAGAGACCACGTAGGCCAACCAGGAGTGGAGCGACAACTGGACAGAGACTGCTGTAACATCAGAGACCACGTAGGCCAACCAGGAGTGGAGCGACAACTGGACAGAGACTGCTGTAACATCAGAGACCACGTAGGCCAACCAGGAGTGGAGCGACAACTGGACAGAGACTGCTGTAACATCAGAGACTCTTGGCCTGTTCAGGTCAAGGCTGCTGCAGCCTTCTGCAATTTTTTTTTTTTTTTTTCGCGTTTGCCTCCTAAACTGTCAGAATGATC
>JAFLJL010018618.1:0-16808 GCA_018398815.1 Conus ventricosus | reverse complement strand
GGGTAAACGCTAACTGCCAAATTTCATTACATATCGTTGAGCCGTTTTTGAGTCTATAGCGTACACAGACACACGCAGACAGAATTTGCCATTTATATATTAGATACTAGCCGGTGTACCCGGCTTCGCTCGGGTATATCTGTACAATGATTTTCTGGCCACCCCTCTCTCTCACCACTTAAAAGACAATACAATAAAATTCAGCTGGTTTGTTTCGTTTTTCCCCATGCTGAACCAATTGCCCCACGGTCTAAATTTATATAATAACGGTTTTAACAGTCAATTTTAAGTTTCGGTTCGTGTAAGTTGTATATCATTATTCAGCATTTAAAACTTCACCTGTATACCAAATTTCATCAGGAACGGTCTAAATTTATATAATAACGGTTTTTTAACGGCATTTTTTAAGTTCGGTTCGTGTAAGTTGTATATCATTGTTCAGCGTGTAAAACTGCATCTGTAATACCGAATTTAATTAAGAATGGTCTAAATTTATATAATAACGGTTTTTAACGGTCAATTTAAGTTTCGGTTCGTGTAAGTTTGTATATCATTATTCAGCATTTAAAACTTCACCTGTATACCAAATTTCATCAAGAAAGGTCTAAATTTAGAAAATAACGCTTTTTAACGGTGATAAATAACGGTCATAAAAACTATCGAATGACCAGTGTTATCCACAGTATGTCCCTCTAGACTCATGCCAAGTTTGGTGGCGATCCGACGACTCCCTTTGCTCCCAACATCCGAAAAGATTGTATTTTTGATCGTTTTTAGGGGGGTACGTGTTGTAACGGTTTTTAACGTCATAAATAACTGTCGTAGAAACTGTCCAATGACCCTATGTTACTCGGGAGATGTCCCTCTAGGTTCGATGTACCTGTGCAATGTCACAACGGCCATTTGATGAAAAGCAGAGGAAAAAGATGTCTTTGAAACCGTTATAAACCGATTTTTTTAACGTTTTTAACGGTTTTATTTTTTTTAGAGATTAGCCCAAAACCATCCTGGGTCACAACAGACGTACCTGCTAAATTTCAAGAAGATCGGGTTTTAAAACTTTTCTTTTATAGGTTAGGTGTTTTTAACGTTTTTTAACTGTTATAAATAACGGTTTTTGTAACTGCCAAATAGCGGTTCTCATTTTAGAGAAGTAGTCCTGTACGTGTGCAATGTCACAACGGCTATTATGAAGAAAAGCAGAGGAAAAAGATGTCTTTGAAACCGTTATAACAGTTTTTTAACGGTTTTTAAAACGGTTTTATTTTCTAAGAGATTAGCCCAAAACCATCCTCGCGTCACAACAGACGTACCTGCCAAATTTCATTACAATCGTTGAGCCGTTTTGAGTCTATAGCGTACACAGACACACGCAGACAGACAGAATTTGCCATTTATACATTAGATATATATGTATATATATATAATATATATATATATATAATAAATATATATATATATATATATATATATATATATAATATAAATATATAATATATACATAATATATTTCTTTTGTTGTACTACTTTACTGGGAGTACGTTTAATTGCTTGGCATCTGGTTGTCTTGTTTTCTTTTTCATTGTCATTTCCATGTAGAAGGAGTGAGGAAGGGAGAGAAAAGCGCGGACGTGAGAACTCTGAAAATCAAACTGAAGTATTATTTTATGTACCGGCCAGGACCATGGTTGATGGGAATGGCACACATGTTTTCGTGTCAGCCAAACTGAGCTTACAGTGCGGCAGTGCCTGCGTGTCCCATCTGACAAACGGTGTACAGGAAATGGTTTGAACTCTGTTTCCACCCTCATGTCCCAACGTGCCCTCCTTGGAGTGATGAATGGTCCCCGAGCTCTGGCATCAATGGCCGTGGAACGACACGGCACAGGGCAGCGCTGGAACATTAGCCAACAGTGGAGAGTGGACAGGCCTGCCTTCGAACTGTCAACGAGCTAAAAGCTTCACTGCTCATCGATTTATTCCTGAAGGCTTGGCCTCAGAGATGGACGTTGACAGGAACAGCAGCCTTAACCAGAATGTTGGATCTGACTTATGATTGCCTCCCCTGAATAGGGAAGGTTTCACCCACTACTGTTGGTCGTTCAGTTCCCAGTCACTTTAACGATGTCTAAACCAGTGACACATTTTTCTTCTTTTTAAAAAAAAATATTTTTTAACAGTTGTTAAAAATGCTGTCCCTAGGTGAACGCTTTCAGTTGTTTCGTTTTCTCTCCTCAGCATGAACGTTTTGAGGTTACTGTTTACGATTTAATAACGGTTTAGTAAAATACAAAGCAATTGTTAATATCAGTGCAAGGAAAATAAGCAGTGACAGTTGAAAATGAACGTTGTCTGGTTGTGTTACATGTGTTGATGTAAACATAGCGCTGGCAACTCTGGACAACTGCCTGCCTTCCCCATCAGGCCACCCAAGAATTGACTACGGTCAGAATAAGTCAGAACAAAGACACGGGGTGCAGTGGGGCGTGAGGCGGGTAGGGGTATGAGATGGGACCCTGGAGGCGGCAGGAGGTGGGGGAAGGGCGAGGAATAGGAAGGCAGAAGAAGGCATGATGGTCAACTACTTGAAAAGATAGTAATGACTGCAAGGAACGATTAGCTGAGAATGGGGAATACAGAGGTAAGTTGAAGAAACGGTATGGAAGGAAGCGTCAGAAAATGTTGGGAAAGTGAGCAAACTTGGGGATGATTAGGGAAAAGGGAAAGGTAACAAGATGCAAAGCCTATAAACGTACTCCCAGTACAGTGACAAACAGGGGAGACAATTTCCAGCTAGTGGAAGACAACAAACTCGATAGTGCGATAATTATTTCCCTTATCGGACTTGATTTCTTTAAATTATCATTTATAGCCGTGAGTAACGACTATGCTGGTAACATAAAACATTGGGCATCATTTGTAACTCATAATGAACATACCCACAAATTTTCAGAAAGATCGGCCCAGAAGTTTTGTCTGGAGCGAGTGGAACACATTTTGACCACAGACAGACAGACACACTGACACACAGACGCACAGACACACAGACAGCATTTCTTCGTTCCCATTGTAAAGTACTCCCTGTTCTATAAGAACTGGGAGTACAAAAAGGTGTGGACATCGATGGAGAGGGATGAGGCGGAGTCAGCAAATGATAGGAAAGGTAGGGAGAGCTATGTTAAAGGATTAGAGGTCTGGAAAGTAGAAAGTAGGTTTAAAAAAAAGGAACAAGAGTAGGAAGGAAGAAGTTCGTAAAAGGCAATCAGCAAAGGTTCAATGTGCCACATGCCTGATTATATCTGTGTGATTCACATACTTACCAATGTGTTTTTGACTTTACTGACGAAATAAGACTAACACCGAATGATGGGGTTACTGAAAAGAGCAAGGAAGAGAACACACTTAGCAGAAATGAAGAGTGACAGAACACACACACACACACACTCACGCACGCACGCACACACGCACGCACAAACGCACGCACGCACGCACGCACGCACGCACGCACACGCACACACACACACACACACACACACACACACACACACACACACACACACACACACGTAAGCAAGCAAGCAAGCACACACACACACGCACTCACGCACGCACGCACGCACGCACGCAAGCGCGCGCGCACACACACACACACACACACACACACACACACACACACACACACAAACACACACACACACACACACACACACACACACACACACACACACACACACACACACACACACACACACACACACACACACACACTGGTCTAATGTCACTTGAGGGTGAAGAGACGTTAAATTAAAGTACTACTACTACACACACACACACACACACACACACGCACACCAAAAGTAATGATGATTGCGACATTAGAGACAGTGATGGTCGCAGGCAGCCATGGAGTACTTTGACCTGTCTGACCAACAGCAGATGATCCATCAGCTGACCAATTATTACCCCTGGTGACTGCTCCTTGATGAACAACCATTTCCCTGGAGACTGCTCCATGATGAACAACCATTCTCCCTGGTGACCGTTCCATGATGAACAACCATTTCCTCTGGTGACTGCTCCATGATGAACAACCATTTTCCCTGCTGACTGCTCCATGATGAACAACCATTTCCCTGATGACTGCTCCATGATGAACAACCATTTCCCCTGCTGACTGCTCCATGATGAACAACCATTTCCCTGATGACTGCTCCATGATGAACAACCATTTCCCCTGCTGACTGCTGCATGATGAACAACCAATTCCCCTGCTGACTGCTGCATGATGAACAATCATTTCCCTGCTGACTGCTCCATGATGAACAACCATTTCCCTGCTGACTGCTGCATGATGAACAACCATTTCCCTGATGACTGCTGAATGATGAACAACCATTTCCCTGATGACTGCTCCATGATGAACAACCATTTCCCCTGCTGACTGCTCCATGATAAACAACCATTTCCCTGATGACTGCTCCATGATGAACAACCATTTCCCTGGTAACTGCTTCACGATGAACAACCATTCCCCCTGCTGACTGCTCCATGATGAACAACCATTTCCCTGATGACTGCTCCATGATGAACAACCATTTCCCTGATGACTGCTCCATGATGAACAACCATTTCCCCTGATGACTGCTCCATGATGAACAACCATTTCCCTGGTAACTGCTCCATGATGAACAACCATTTCCCCCGCTGACTGCTGCATGATGAACAACCATTTCCCCTGATGACTGTTGCATGATGAACAACCATTTCCCCTGATGACTGCTCCATGATGAACAACCATTTCCCCTGATGACTGCTGCATGATGAACAACCATTTCCCTGCTGACTGCTGCATGATGAACAACCATTTCCCCTGATGACTGCTCCATGATGAACAACCATTTCTCTGATGACTGCTCCATGATGAACAACCATTTCCCCTGATGACTGCTCCATGATGAACAACCATTTCCCCTTATGACTGCTGTATGATGAACAACCATTTCCCCTGATGACTGCTCCATGATGAACAACCATTTCCCCCGCTGACTGCTCTATGATGAACAACCATTTCCCCTCATGACTGCTGCATGATGAACAACAATTTCCTGATGACTGCTCCATGATGAACAACCATTTCCCCTGATGACTGCTCCATGATGAACAACCATTTCCCTGATGACTGCTGCATGATGAACAACATTTTCCCTGATGACTGCTCCATGATAAACAACCATTTCCCTGATGTCTGCTCCATGATGAACAACCATTTCCCCTGATGACTGCTCCATGATGAACAACCATTTCCCCTGCTGACTGTTGCATGATGAACAACCATTTCCCCTGATGACTGCTCCATGATGAACAACCATTTCCCCTGATGACTGCTGCATGATGAACAACCATTTCCCCTGCTGATTGCTGCATGATGACCAACCATTTCCCTGATGACTGCTCCATGATGAACAATCATTTCCCCTGCTGACTGCTCCATGATGAACAACCATTTCCCTGATGACTGCTCCATGATGAACAGCCATTTCCCTGATGACTGCTCCATGATGAACAACCATTTCCCCTGCTGACTGCTCCATAATGAACAACCATTTCCCCTGCTGACTGCTCCATGATGAACAACCATTTCCCTGGTAACTGCTTCATGATGAACAACCATTCCCCCTGCTGACAGCAGCATGATGAACAACCGTTTCCCCTGCTGACTGCTCCATGATGAACAACCATTTCCCCTGATGACTGCTCCATGATGAACAACCATTTCCCCTAATGACTGCTCCATGATAAACAACCATTTCCCTGCTGATTGCTGCATGATGAACAACCATTTCCCTGGTAACTGCTCCATGATGAACAACCATTTCCTATGATGACTGCTCCATGATGAACAACAATTTCCCCTGATGACTGCTCCATGATGAACAACCATTTCCCCTGATGACTATTCCATGATGAACAATCATTTCCCTGATGACTGCTCCATGATGAACAATCATTTCCCTGATGACTGCTCCATCGTGAAAAACCCTTTCCCTGATGACTGCTCCATGGTGAACAATCATTTCCCCTGCTGACTGCTGCATGATGAACAATCATTTCCCTGCTGACTGCTGCATGATGAACAATCATTTCCCCTGATGACTGCTCCATGATGAACAATCATTTCCCCTGATGACTGCTCCATGATGAACAACCATTCCCCTGATGACTGCTCCATGATAAAATAACCAATTGTCCTGGTGACTGCTCCAAGAAAAACAACCATTTCCCTGGTGACTGCTCCAAGAAAAACAACCATTTCCCTGGTGATTGCTCCAAGATAAACACCCATTTCCCTGGTGATTGCTCCAAGATAAACACCCATTTCCCTGGTGATTGCTCCAAGGATACCATCCATTTCCTGGTGATTGCTCCAAGATAAACAACCATTTCCCTGGTGACTGCTCCATGCTGAACAACCATTTCCTGGTGACTGCTCGAAGATAAACACCCATTTCCCTGGTGATTGCTCCAAGGATAACATCCATTCCCTGGTGACTGCTCCAAGATAAACACCCATTTCCCTGGTGATTTGCTCCAAGGATAACATCCATTTCCCTGGTGATTGCTCCAAGATAAACAACCATTTCCCTGGTGACTGCTCCATGATGAACAACCATTTCCCTGGAGACTGCTCCAAGATAAACAACCATTTCCCTGGTGACTGCTCCATGATGAACAACCATTTCCCTGGTGACTGCTCCAAGATAAACAACCATTTCCTTGGTAATTGCTCCATGATGAACAACTATTTCGCCTTGTGACTGCTCCATGAGACATCATGTGTGTTATCCTCCTGTTGTTTACATCTGGACGTTACATGGGGAGGGATGGAGGGTGGGGGGGGGGGTATCTACCCAGGGAAGCGGGAGGGTCCACGCCATGTAAGTGAAGTGAGCAGTGAGGAGGGGGGCGGGGGAGGGATGGGGGTGGAGCAGAGGGAGTGTGTGGGGGGAAGGGGAGTGTGGTAGGGAGTACTTATCCACCACTGTTCTTCCATGATCAGCAAGGCAGTCTGGGTGTTAGTTGTTTGGTTTCTGGTTCGAGCCCTCGTGTGCATCTTCCTTTTGTCTTTTTCTGTCTGTTTGCCTATCTGCCTGTCTGTCTGTCTGTCTGTCTGTCTGTCTGTCTGTCTGTCTGTCCGTCTGTCTGATGATGAGTGGACGTGGGTACCTCTCCTGCTGTTGTTTACATCTTGATGTGGCGGTTTTGGTCCAATGGACGTCTGATGCAGTGAGCCGGGAGGTGGGGGGTGGAGGAGAGGGGAGTTTGCAGAGAAAAGGGGGTGGTAGGAGAAACAAAGAGGAAGTGGAAGGGGGAAAGTGGTCCTTTAATGGTTCCTTTTTTTTCTTTTTTTTTTGCCCAGCAGACTTTTTTTTTGGGGGGGTATGGTGTGTGTGTGTGTGTGTGTGTGGGGGGGGGGGGGGGGTGAATTCTACTTCAGTCCCTTCTGTCCTTCCTTTCCTTTGTCCTGTCTGTCTGTCTGTCTCTCCTCCCTTCCTTCCTCCCTCCCTCTTCCCCCTCTTTCCTTTCACTCTCTCTCTTCTCTCTCTCTCTCTCTCTCTCTCTCTCTCTCCCCTCTCTTTTTCTCTCTCTCTCTCTCTCTCTCTCTCTCTCTCTCTCTCTCTCCTTTCCATCTCCCTCCCTCTATTCTCTTTCTCTCTCTCTCTTCCCACACCCTCCCTTTCTCCCTGTATCTCTCACTCTCCTTCCCTGCCTCCCTCCCTCTCACCCCCCCCCCCTTCTCTTCTCTCTGTTTTGTTTAGCATATACTGCGAGGTGAATGAGATTTAACGGGCTCACGTCTGATGTGATCACCCACCAAACAACACGCAAGTACATGAAATAACATGATATGTTTGGAGGTAAATTGTTCTGAACTTAATTTTTATTGTAAACATCCCCCACACCCACCCTCTTTCCCCAAACACGCACGCACACACACACACACACACACACACACACACACACACACACACACACACACACACACACACACACACACACACACACACACACACACACACACACACACACACACACACACACACGTATACCCCCTAACGTGCCTATTCTCCGAAACCACCACGAAACAGTATTAAAGCAACATGACATTTTTCGTTGTTGTTGCTGTTCTCGTTGTTTTCTTTCTTTAAGAAATGAAAATTGATTCCAGAGGTAAATTTGAACACGGTAATAAAGAGGACCCTCGTTGCACTTGTTGCGTTGAAATGGCTTCAGTTATTTCTACGTCATCCTACCGGCGGACAGACAGACAAACCAACCAACAGACGGGGATGAAGGGGTACTGTCTTTGGTGGAGGTGAAAATAAGCGTGAGAGCACACAAACACACCAGACCCTGCGAATACAGGCAGAACTGCTCATGTCTTTCTTTGGGGCAGTTCAGAACGGCCACAATGCTCATGTCTTTCTTTGGGGCAGTTCGGAACAGGCACAACTGCTCATGTCTTTCTTTGGGGCAGTTCAAAACAGCCGCAACTGCTCATGTCTTTCTTTGGGGCAGTTCAAAACAGCCGCAACAGCTCATGTCTTTCTTTGGGGCAGTTCAAAACAGCCACAATTGCTCATGTCTTTCTTTGGGGCAGTTCCGAACTGACACCAGGCAACACCCTGAGGTGTCTCATTAGTAGTGCGGCGGCGGCGTCCTCTCTGGTGGGGTATCTGAGGAGAGCTCAGTACTGGCTCTCCCTGAGACTTGGCGGTAATGGAGCCGCCGCGACAGGACGAGGCTTGAAGCAGCAAGAGCGGCGGTAGTGAGTGAGGACGCGGGAAAAGGAAACGGCAATTAGGAGATAGAAAAGTTTCGAAGTCTCTGGTGTTGGGAGATGTGTCCACACTCTCACACCACACCTCAGAAGATGTTTTCTTCTTCTTCTACTTCTGCGTACGCAGGCTGATACTCCTGCGGACACTCCCTATATGGACAGACAATTATTAATCCCCACTCCCTATATGGACAGACAAGTATTGATCCATCTACCCAACAAAGGGAGTGGAGTTTTGTGTGAATAACCGTTTTTTATCCCACATTAATTAAGGCAGCCATACTCCATCTTCGGGGAAGGTGCATGCTATGTGCAACGTGTCATCCATATACCAACGGCCAAACTGGCCTTCTCTTCCGAAGGGATTATACCGTGTGCAAGATGTTATGCGTGCGTTCACACACGAAACCTCGGTTTATAGTCTCATTCGAAGGACTGTATGGGAAATGGAGTCAGAACCAATGTTAACTCCGAGGGAGGAATACCCCTGTACCGAAACGACCCGGCGGAGATTCGAATCCGCAACCCTTGGTTTACAAGTCCGGCGCTCTACCAACTGAGCTATTCCGGCCCCCTTAGAAGATGTGTCCTCAAATGGTTTTACATACTGTGGTTTACATAGTGAGGTAACTCTGAGGGAGGAGCATTGCGTGCTGACATGGTCAGCTGTCAAAGAAAATTCTGTGAGGACACTGTGTATTATGGACACAAACACTGAAACTGCACACACACACACACACACACACACACACACACACACACACACACACACACACACACACACACACACACACACACACACAGAAGAAAACGGAACAAGACATAACAAAAACCAAAACGGACAGTTCAGCAGACAGCGAGTTGTCAATGCCCTTTCTGATTTGTTCTCTCGTGTCCTTGCTATCTGCTACCTCATCCCCCCCCCCCCCCCCCACCCCCCGCACCCCTTCTGCTGGGTAACATACCAGTGACTGAATGTTGTGGCGGTGAAATCTGTTGTTCTGTGGATTGTTCTGTGGCTTGTTCCCCTTCACGCCGCTTCCCATCTTCTCTGAACTCTCCAGGGAGGACAGAGCCTCTGTTTTCGGTTCCGGATCCTTCCATCACCGGTCCTCTGGTTTTTGCACAAGGGAAAAAGGATGAGAGAAGAGAACGAGACAGACAGAGGATGAAATTGGGAAAGAGGTAGGGGTGGGAGTGGGGGCTGGAACCGATGATAAAAGAAAAATGGTAGTGGGACAGATCGTAAACAGTAACGAAATAAAGTCTATTGATATAAGTCATAGTTACGGTCTCAAACAGGCAATCTGTCCTTAAAAGCAATCACACTATGAACAGTTCATTTCATCTTTCTTCCTTTAAAAGAAGAGAGATGGTGGTGAGAATACTGAAAATCAAAGCAGACCTGTGTCATTTACCAGCCGGGACTACGTCACACGGGTGTTCCCAAAGTGTTTGATGCCAGACTCACCTTGCAGCATGGCGTGTTGGCTGCATTCCCTGTGTGACGACCATTTGGTAGGAAGTGGGTTTCAAAGGCTTTTCCGTCCCCGTTTTAAAACGTGCCCTTCTCTGGCGAATTATGTCTGCATTAAAAGCCATTGAACAGCACTGTGGTAGACAAGGCACATGAGCGCGCTTGAAAATCAACTAGCAGAAGAGCGTCGACAGGCCTGCTTCAGGCTCCTAATGCAGTAAAAGCTTCTCTTCTGACCGATTGATCTAAAGAGTACTTAACCTCCGGAATAGAAGACTGATGGAGACCGGAACCCCAAACCAGACAGCTGCTGAATATCTCCGCTGGGCTTGGAACACTTTCGCCTTCGTCCATTGGTCTGATTGCCTGTTGGTCTGTCCACTTCGTGACGCTTGAACCGTTGAACCGATTACAGAACGGTCTGTCGGTCTGTCCACTTCGTGATGCTTGAACCATTGAACCGATTATAGAATGGTCTGTTGGTCTGTCCCCTTCATGATGTTTGAACCAGAGAACCGATTATAGAAAATAAAGATCTCTTAGTTCAAAGATGAAACGCAGCGCAAGGGTAAGGATTTTCTTTTCTTTTTTTTTTCTTCCAGTGAGCATGAACATTATGAAATAATTGTTCATCAATGTATGATGATCTTTAAAGAAGTGAATTTTCAATGGAATATTAAAAACTTTCTTTTGTGTGTGTGTGTGTGTGTGTGTGTGTGTGCGTGCGTGCGTGCGTGCGTGCGTGCGTGCGTGCGTGCGTGCGTTCGTGCGTTCGTGCGTGCGTGCGTGCGTGCGTGCGTGCGTGTGTGTGTGTGTGTGTGTGTGTGTGTGTGTGTGTGTGTGTGTGTGTGTGTGTGTGTGTGTGTGTGTGTGTGTGTGTGGGCGTGCAGCAGAGTCAGAGCTCGTGCAGGACCTAAGGTCAGGCAGCATACGGGCGGGCGTGGCGGTGCGCTGCTCCACAGCGAGACACCTGGGGAAGGCCAGGATGCGAACCCTCAAGATGACCCTGGTCATAGGTAAGCCTCCTTTGTTTTCTTCTTTATGTGCTTTCTGTCCATCCAGCTGTGAGCGTAGAGGTAAGCCTCCTTTGTTTTCCTCTTTATGTACTTTCTGTCCATCCAGCTGTGAGCGTAGAGGTAAGCCCTCCTTTGTTTTCCTCTTTATGTACTTTCTGTCCATCCAGCTGTGAGCGTAGAGGTAAGCCCTCCTTTGTTTTCCTTTGTTTTCTTCCTTTTTATACTTTCTATCCATCCAGGTATGCGTGCAAGCATCACCAGCTTTTTTATATATATAAAGTGATCCAACTTTCGAGCAGAATCAGAGATATGTCCACATGGAATATGAGCAACATGCACCTACTCTTAGTCTTTGTGTTTCGTTAATTAGCTATGAGAGAGACAGAGGCAGAGAGAGAGAGAGAGAGAGAGAGAGAGAGAGAGAGAGAGAGAGAGAGAGAGAGAGAGAGAGAGAGAGAGCGAGAGAGGCACAGATGGGAGGGCGGGAGGGAGAGAGGGAGAGACGGAGGGGAGAGAGAGAGAGAGAGAGAGAGAGAGAGAGAGAGAGAGAGAGAGAGAGAGAGAGAGAGAGAGAGAGAGAGAGAATATGTGTATCTCCCCAGTGTATTTTGGCATGTTTTCTCTGATGGCAGTGTCACAGGAGAGGAGGCAAATTCAGATAGGCTAGTTTCAAGCGTGAGGTGTGGGAGCTTTTAGTTGCGTTGGATATGGAAGAGGCAATGCCACACGTCAAAGGAATGCAGGTTTATTTCCCCCTGTCGTTTTGGACAGTCATGCAGCGCACTGTCACTAGTTACACATATAAACAGGTGGAAGTATCTTAACACGATGCACTGCCACTAGGTACACACAGAAACAGGTGGAAGTATCTTAACACAAAGCGCTGTCACTAGTTACACACAGAAACAGGTGGAAGTACTTTCGCACAAACAACTGCCACTAGTTACACACAGAAACAGGTGGAAGTATCTTAACACAGCGCACTGTCACTAGTTACACACAGAAACAGGTGCAAGTATCTTTACACAACTCACTGCCACTAGTTACACACAGAAACAGGTGGAAGTATCTTTACACAATGCACTGCCACTAGGTACACACAGAAACAGGTGGAAGTACCTTTACACAACTCACTGCCACTAGTTACACACAGAAACAGGTGGAAGTATCTTTACACAATGAACGGTCACTAGTTACACACAGAAACAGGTGGAAGTATCTTAACACAATGCACTGCCATTAGTTACACACATGAACAGGTGGGTGGAAGTATCTTAACACAAAGCACTGTCACTAGTTACACACAGAAACAGGTGGAAGTATCTTAACACAAAACACTGTCACTAGGTACACACAGAAACAGGTGGAAGTATCTTAACACAAAGCACTGTCACTAGTTACACACAGAAACAGGTGGAAGTATCTTAACACAAAGCACTGTCACTAGTTACACACAGAAACAGGTGGAAGTATCTTAACACAAAGCACTGTCACTAGTTACACACAGAAACAGGTGGAAGTATCTTAACACAAAGCAATGTCACTAGTTACACACAGAAACAGGTGGAAGTATCTTAACCCAACGCACTGTCACAAGTTACACACAGAAACAGGTGGAAGTACCCTAACACGATGCACTGTCACTAGTTACACACGGAAGAAGGTGGAAGTATCTTAACCCAACGCACTGTCACAAGTTACACACAGAAACAGGTGGAAGTACCCTAACACGATGCACTGTCACAAGTTACACACGGAAGAAGGTGGAAGTACCCTAACACGATGCACTGTCACTAGTTACACACAGAAACAGGTGGAAGTATCTTAACCCAACGCACTGTCACAAGTTACACACGGAAGAAGGTGGAAGTACCCTAACACGATGCACTGTCACTAGTTACACACAGAAACAGGTGGAAGTATCTTAACCCAACGCACTGTCACAAGTTACACACGGAAGAAGGTGGAAGTACCCTAACACGATGCACTGTCACTAGTTACACACAGAAACAGGTGGAAGTACCTTAACCCAACCACTGTCACAAGTTACACACGGAAGAAGGTGCAAGTACCCTAACACGATACGATAAGATAAGATAAGATATGATAAGATAAGATAAGATAAGATAAGATAAGAAACACTTTATTATCTCATCATGAGAAATTTGGTCCAGGTGCATTTCACGCAAAAAACACAGCACTAAAAACCGACCAAACACAAAGCAATATTTAAAAAAAAAAATCCACATCACAGAACACAATCATTTCATAAACTCATTGCACATTGTATTATACATAATATCATTTATATTGCACATTCATACATAGTCACATCATTTACATTGTATATTATCAAGAGAGAAAAAAAATCACAATAAAAATGCTTATAAATGTAAATTTAACGATTAAATCAAACAAATTTGTGTATAAATGATATTATATGACACATTTACAGCCCCACAAATACACCCATGCACATACACAAGTTTGCACAAACATCCCCACACTCACAGACAGGTATCCATCCATCCCTGCTGACCACACACACGTGCACGCCCTCGCGCGCGCACACATGCATACACAAACATACACTCACATGTGCACACGCATGCGCACACAAACATGCACATGCGCACTCTCACCTAATACAAATTCAGAATTCATAGGTTATAAAACAAGTTTTGCTTGATAAAGGTTACTGATTTAAAAGATGGATTGACTGGGGAATAAAAGTTTTTTGAGCTCTTGTTTTCACTCTCAAGGTTCTGTACCGGCGTCCTGATGGTAACAGTTCATAATGCTTAGCCAGGACATGGCTATCATCACTGGCTATCTGTCTGGCTTTGTTCAGCACTCTCCTGTCGTACAACGCTTTCAAACTGGTTTGTCTTGCACCCACAACTTTACTACAAACACTCACAACATCATTCAGCACATTCTTACATCGCAAACTCAAACTCCCATACCAGCACATAAAAGAAATGGTAAGAATAGATTCAACACAGCATCGATAATAGGTTTGTAGAATATCAGGAGCAACACCAATATTTCTCAGTTTTTGCAAGCAGAATATTCTAGATTGACATTTCTTGTGTACAGATTCAACATTTTTGTCAAAAGTAAGCTTTTTTTTATCTATAACTGTACCTAAATATCGGTATTCATCAACTCTTTCAACAGTTTCTCCATCAATAGTAAGTTTTGGAACTGGTGGTGGATCTTTACGGAAATCGATAAGCAGTTCTTTTGTTTTTGTAACATTGAGGTCCAGATAATTGTCCTTGCACCAAGAACAGAACTTTTCTACCTCTCTAAAATAATCCGTATCACAATTTGACAAATCTTCAAGAGCGGAATCGTCAGAGTACTTGATGATCGGAGTTTTCTCTGTACCTCTGCAATCGTTGGTGTATAAAGTAAAAAGTACAGGGGACAGCACTGTACCCTGAGGAGCACCAGTACAAGTAGTTTGTTCAGATGAGATTGCAGATTGGAAACGAACTGACTGTGTTCTATTAAGTAAGAAGCTCATGATCCAGAGAATGAGTTTCGGGTCTACCTGTAAAGTTAACAGTTTCAAGGCCAAGAGATGAGGTTGCACTGTCACTAGTTACACACAGAAACAGGTAGAAGTACCTTAACCCAACGCACTGTCACTAGTTACACACAGAAACAGGTGGAAGTATCTTAACCCAACGCACTGTCACAAGTTACACACAGAAACAGGTGGAAGTACCCTAACACGATGCACTGTTACTAGTTACACACGGAAGAAGATGGAAGTACCCTAACACGATGCACTGTCACCAGTTACACACGGAAGAAGGTGGAAGTACCCTAACACGATGAACGTAGGGGACAGCGAACTGTCGGAGGCTCACCATGATTGGGGCACAGTATGAGGACAGGCGGAGCCCATCCCTCCCCTTCCTCCCCTTTAATCCTCCCTGAACTGAATCAGATACCCAGTGATTGCCTGATGGATACAGAGGGTGTCCAGACTGTGAACGTCCTACTCCACTTGAGGTTCGAACTCACCGCCGTCAGCTCTGCCTACAAACGCTCTGACCGATAGACCACGGGTTCCTTTCGTACACATCTACCTGGGTTTAGAATCACTTCAATTGACTGCAATAATGGCCAGCTAAGGACCGAATGAAGCTCGTTACAAACCAAACGAAAGAGAGTGAAGGTCGATTCGGTTCTTAGCGTAGGAACAAGATGCCGGATGGGAAAAGCAATCTGTGAAGATCAAACGAAATTGAAGAGAGCCAGAAGTTGACGAGTGACAATCAAGCAAGTCCCTCACATAAACCACTGACCAACAAATACAGACACAGACGAGGGGAACAGTGCGCAGGATTTTTAATGAAGCACTCCCCAAGAAAATTTGAATTCGAAAAAGGGGGAAGGGCAGTGTTCTTCCTCTTCTACTTCAAGTAATGAAAATGGAAGATAATGAATTCGATCAGGAAGAAGTCAGTGTATTTCGTTTTTATTTCAACTGACGGAAATGATCCTGTGAAAGATGTAAGGCACTCATGGTAGGGAGGAAACAACAACGGGAAATGGTTGATTTGTAAAACATTTGCGCCTAAAACGGGGGGGCTAAGAAACGACTAGCTTTCGTCAACCAAGGTTTTCCAGATCGCTTGCTTAGTCACGTGGTACACGGACAGGACTCGCTCGTTCGCACGAAGCACGCTCTAAGCATGTTGACCCCTGACCGACCGACTGGAGAGAACACAGACTTTGCTAGGATGTGGCCGTAGTGCCAGGTTCTGTCTCATCAGGAAAGAACGGCCGGATCGCCGGAACCGCTCACGCCCGAGTCAAAAAAACAGTGGCCCGCCATGTTTGGTGAGCGTTCCGTGACCCGGACGCGGATTACAAGTGTGGGAACAACCTTGGCCACTGAGAGAGAGGAGACAACCTGGCCACTGAGAGACAGGAACAACCTGGCCACTGAGAGGGCAGGAGACAACCTGGTCACTGTGAGACAGGAGACACCTGGCCACCACAATGTGAGACAGGGGACAACCGGCCACCACCTGTGAGACAGGGAGAACCACCTGGCCTCCACACTGTGAGACAGGAGACAAACCTGGCCCCGACAATGTGAGACAGGAGACAACCTGGCCACCACACTGTGAGACAGGAGACAACCTGGCCACCACACTGTGAGACAGGAGACAACCTGGCCACCACAAGTGAGACAGGAGACAACCCGGCCCCCACACTGTGAGACAGGAGACAACCTGGCCACCACACTGTGAGACAGGAGACAACCTGGCCACCAACACTGTGAGACAGGAGAAACCTGGCCACCACATTGTGAGACAGGAGCCAAACCTGGCCACCACACTGAGAGACAGGAGACAACATGGCCACCACAAGAGACACAGGAGACAACCTGGCCACCCCCAATGAGACACAGGAGACACCCTGGCCACCAACCTGTGAGACAGGAGACAAC
>JAFLJL010018616.1:12500-30000 GCA_018398815.1 Conus ventricosus | reverse complement strand
ATGGTCCTTTGCGGTCGGCTGGCTATAAGCTACATTATTCCTCTCTCTCTCTCTCTCTCTCTCTCTCTCTCCTCTTCTCTCTCTCTCTCTCTCTCTCTCTCTCTCTCGACGCCACTGAAAACTCCTCCAAGAAGGAAATGTTATTACTTTCCCTGCCACCACACTAAGACCCCACCCCCACCCCCACCCACCCGCCCCCTTTTTCCCTCCGTCCCGCCTTCGTCTTCAATCCCCGCATGTCTATTATTCAAGGCGAACAGCAACTTAATTGACTTTTGCCGACAGCTGGTCTGGGGCTTGATTTCTTACGTGGAGTTTGGCCACGTCAGTGGTTGGGTCTGGTGTGTATGTTGTGGTGGGTGTGTGTGTTGTCGTCGGTTTAATGTCCTTCCACTACAGTGATTCAGACAGTTTTATGTGTGTGTGTGAATGAAGTATGTAAGTGATTGAGTGTATTAATACGTTAATGATAGAATGTGACACCCCCCTCCCCCTCCCCTCTATCCATCTTCCATTTAATTAAAACAAAATAATGTAATTGGGTAGAGATAAGATCTAAAGATAAAGGCCAATTGAACTACTTAACAAACATTTGCAAACTGACTCAAGAACACAAGAACTGTTTAAAATGCTTGGTAAAGGTAAGGAAGTCGATCCATCAGTGTAACCATCAATACCCGAATTTGTAAAGAGTTCTCTTGCTCTTGGGCATTGAATTAGTAAATGACTGATACTTAAGGTTTCCCCACACATACATTTAACGTTATGACAATATCTTGTTTTTCAATGCGTTCAAACGAAATCTATGGACTAAGCTTTCAATCTCCCTGGACGAGAAAGAGATTTGTTTGTACGTTTTCCTCTTGTACTCATCACTAAACTTTACACAGTTGTGATAATATTGGACGTCTGAGTTCATCAGTATATCTCTTGACGTTGAATTTATAATCGAAAAACATTCTTTCAAATCTAAAGGAATGTTTAGTGGTATTGCGTAACTGATATTTTGAGCTGCTTTTCTCGCAAGTTGATCTACGCGCTCATTGGGTACAATACCACAATGAGAGGGGATCCAACAAAAAGTAACAGTAATGCCTTTCATGGATAAAAGATGAATGAAATGATGAATTTCTAATGCCATATCAAGACGAATTGAAGGACATGCAGACTTAATCGAGTGGATTGCTGCTTTCGAATCAACACCTATCATAATTTGGGAATTATTTATTGGAAAATTCAGGATGAAATCTAACGACTTCAGTATAGCAATAAATTCGGCACTAAATATTGATAACTGTCTACCAAGACAGAAGAGCTTTTCTATTTTGAAACTAGGGATTATGAAGGCTGCTCCCGCGTTATCATTTTCTAGCACTGAGCCATCTGTAAAAATTTTCAAATGGTGATTGTAGTTACTTTCTAAATGAGCGTAAACATATGTCCTTAAGGTATGTGGACAATCCTTTTCTGATATATCTGTATATAATCTATATCAAAGGAGGCTTTACTTTGTTCCCATTTTGAAATAGGTGAATACGTGGGCTTTGGGGCAATGTTGTTTTTATCTATTTTGGTATCCTTTAGAAGATCGGAGGAAAACGAGTAAATAGACCTTGTTGACAGTATATTTTGGGCACGTTTTCCGAAATCCTCCTCTGATTTTAAACATTACTTCTTCTGAGCTAAAATTGTTTTGTGAAAAGCTCTTTAAGATAAATTTGAAGTAGAAGCTTTCCGAAGTTCTGCAAGAGGTAAGATTCCTACTTCATTATACGTCCCTTGTCAGGGTTCACTGACATTGCTACTTGAGCCCGTACATATATGTTACAGATAGATCTAGTGGAGGCGACTCATGTTTGAACTTGTGCATGTGCGGACTGATCATGTTCCATGTCAGTGTATCTTGCTTGGTTCGCATCAGAGTCAATATTTCCTCTATAATGTGTTAGGGTGAGCCGGCGAACATTTCCGCTCACGTCGCATGCGTGTGTGTGCGTCAATGGATTTTCTGTGTGACAGCACAGCTTGGGAGAGGGTAGGAGGTATCTTGAACTTTTTAGTGTTTTCTCCGTGGAAGTGGGAAAATTGGGTCATGCATCATCCTCACTGTGAGTTGCCCAATCATAGTTAACCTTACGTTGAATTATCCAATCACAGCCAAGTTTAGGGTAAAGCAGGCTGGGGGTTAGGTGAACTGTCGCTCAGTGTTTTTTTTGCAGCTGTTTTCCAGAGGGGAAAAGTCTCTGACGTTGTGTGTGTTGATTTTATGTTGAAATCCCGGGAATCCTTTTAGGAACCTTGTGTTCAGGGTTCGGGCCTTAAGGATTAGCGGAGCTGCCTTGTGTCTGGAGGGGACTGATTCTGTGTTCTGTGTAATTATATTCTTCTCGCTGTTGCAGGTACAGTAGAAAAACTGTCGTTACTGTAATTTGTGAAGACGGGGTTGCTGCATTTGTTTTTGAACTGTAACCAGTGTTCCCGAGACCCTGGTGGGATGAAGACTTGGTTGCTGCGTTCTTGTTGAACTGTAACGGTGTTCCCGAGACCCTGGTGGGATGAAGACTTGGTTGCTGCATTCTTGTTGAACTGTAACCTGTGTACCTGAAACCTTGTGGGTGAAGACTTGGTTGCTGTGGTTGGTGCTGTAGACGTGCCGGTCTGGATGGCCTTGGTGGCGCTGGACAACCCATCTCGGAGTTGGGATGGACACGTGTTGGTTCAAGATATCTCTCTGTAATCCTGCCTTAGCTGGTGATGGGATCCCTGTGCGAGGAGTGACACAGCGTGGCTACTCTTCCTGTTGCTGTGACAGTCCGAGTGGTACTGTGAATGTTGACGACAAACAGGGGCTTTTTTGAGGTAACAGCATTGAACATTATTTCCAGGATCAAGGAAATGAGCCATCATTCATCAGTCGTGGAGCGGACTACCCAGTGTGTGAAAGACACTAGCAGAAATCCGTAGTGACTTTAAATTTATTTAGTTAATATCATTGCATAGTTGGTTTTAGTTGTTGGCTAATTAGTCATTGCTTGTGTGTGTCGCAAGCTGCATGGGTTTTCAAGACAAATTGTCTTTTTTGTGGTGGCAAGAAACATTTATATCAAAATTTTTTATATTTTGGACAACTTGGTTGGGCCATTCTGTGCGAGTATTTCATAGCAACCCAGTTACTGGATTATTAATTGGTCTTGCGTGCTTTAAGTGCCCAGTTGTTGGAATGTGACCCGGTTTAATTAATCTTGAAAGTGTGTGAACATTACAGAATTGTTGTAGTTTTGTGCATTCTATATCAGTGATTGGTCTGTCACTGTGTTACAAAATTGTAGTTCTGGGCATTCTATATCGGTGTTTGGTCTGTCATTGTGTCGGAATTCATTCCCTGGTTGCTGGCTTGTGTATGAGCCGGTAAGTGAATTTGTTGAGTAAGTCTCGGATTCACAGTGTCCTGTTGGGCCAATAGCCAAGGTGTTATCGGTCGTGTGGGTTTATTGCATGGTAGCGATGCATCACACCAGGCTGGGCACATTGGGATTTGACCCGAATTAAGGTTAGTCATTAATTAATTTCATTACCTTGGTTACTTCAGTTGTGCAGGGTGTGTGTGTGTGGACTAGAAATATGTGTGCGAATTGTGTCAAGTGGTTGAATGTTTGAGTTTGAGAGAAAGTGATCGTGTGGGTAGTGAGAGGAATATTCAATGTTATGGACCCCGGTGTCGTGGTTTGAATGAAATTATACGTGTGTGAACTGTTCATCTGTTTCTGGACTGCTTATTTGAGTTGGGGCGTTAGGTATTGTAGGTCTGTAAGTCTGTCTGTCCCTCCCTAGTTAGCTCAGGTCTTAGCGAGCCTGGCATGACATCTCTAAGTTAGATGTATGTGTGGGAACCCCAAGGGCAATTTTATAAGCTTTGCAATCAGTACTCTGAAGTTTATTTAGCAGGGATTGAGGGGCATTAAAGAATACTTCTTGAGCATAAGTTAGTCTTGACGTATAAGGGCAGTTGCTAAGATGGTTAATGATTTCGAGACCTGTCCCCAAGGTTGTTTACTAATTATTTTTAGGGAAATTCAAGCTCTTTCTTGCTTTGTTTAAAATATATTCAATATGAGCGTTCCAAGATAACTTACTACTTAAGATAACACCCAAAAATTTTACGCTTTTTGCATAGTTTAAAACAATGCCATCCAACGTGAAAGTAGGAAGTTGTCCTGGATCGTAACCAGCATTAAAGAGAATCATTCTAGTTTTTTCTGGGGAAAGAGAAATACCATTTACATTTAAAAAATCATTGATCTTATTTAATTCAAGTTGATACTTTATTTTGATGTAATTTAGTGATCTTGATGGTGTATTTCTTTTCATTGTCACTTTTGTCCACAGGCATATATCACAGCAAATTGGGCCACTTCAGTATCTTTAGAAAGACCTTTAGGGAGATCAGAGATTAAAATATTAAATAATATTGGGAAAATTGCTGAACCTTGGGGTAAACCCATTTGTAAAGGTCTTGGGTTGGAATACGTATTTCCTATTTTTGCTTGAATGTGCCTACCTTGTAAAAAATCTTGAGTAAAATTGTACATGTTCCACTGATTCCGATATTCTTTATTTTGTACATTAGTCGTTTGTGCCACACTTGTTCATAGGCTTTACGAATGTCAAAAAACGTAGCGAGGATGTTCTTACGACGTGCAAATTGATGCTTTACATGTGTTGTAAGTTTTACTAAGTGCTCAATTGTAGATCTGCCTGCTTGGAATGCAGCTTGATTGATAGGAATGATGCAGTTTTTATTGCAATGATGAATTAGCCTTTTAACACTATCTTTTCCATCAATTTACATGTGTTAGATGTTAATGATATTGGCCGATAGCTGTTTATATCACTGAGTGGTTTTCCTTTTTTATGAATAGGAATTATAATCGAGTGTTTCCAAATTAAGGGTATTTTGCCACTGTCCCAACATTTTTGGAAAAACAAATTTAGAAATTGTATGACATTTTGCTGGAAATGGCTTAATATTTCATTTGAAATGCCGTCTAATCCACTGATGTCTTTTTATTTAGATTAATAATACACTCATTGACTTCCTCCAATGTTATAGTAGACTTTAGGTAGTGATTTTTCTGTTGGTTTGGGGCTATCATAGATGTTTTTCTTTTCTTCACGTTCGCGGTGTTTTTTTCTTGTCCAAGGATAAGCTGTTAATGCTACTGTTGTATGCAAATAATTCAGCAAATGCTTCAGATTTATCAAAATTTGACGGAAATTGATATTGTTTTAATTTAATCGGACAATGTGGAAGGCTAACTCCATTTTTCATTGTTTTCAATTGTGTCCAAAGTTTTTGAATGTCTTTATAGTTTGATACCGCATTTTGACATACAGACGACCAGTACTGCCGTTTTGCTTGTGCAATTATTCTATTTAGGTGATTTTTCGCTCTTTTTTTCTCAAGAAGTTTTTCAGCTTTTTCCTTAGGATTTTTTCTCTTTTGTATTCTTTTTTTTTCTTTTTCTTTTTTTCTTGTTTTGCCCGTTGACATATATCATTCCACGAGACATTACCAAAATGTTTTTTCGATTTTACAGATTCTACAGTCGGAATTGATTCCTTCGCAGCAGAGTGTACTGCATTCTGGAGATGATCATATAACGTATCGACATCTTGATTCTCAATATTTTCTATGTTCATGTTAAATGAACTGAGTAGATATGAAAATTTATTCCAGTTAGCAAATTTATAACAATATTTGGGAACTTTGTCATGTGTTGCATCATTTGTTACAGGTCTTATATTTTCAAGAGAAATCTTAATAGGTAGATGGTCACTATTTAATGTATCATCAAGTGTCAGCCAGTCACAAGATAAAGCTAGTTCAGGAGATATGAATGGTAAGTCGATGGCACTAGGGTTATGTTTAGGGTTGTCTGGAATACGAGTAATACTGCCATCGTTGAGAAGGTAAAGAGAGGAGTCCATTATGTTTTCAATAAAACGGTTACTGGTTATTATTTGGCATCCCTTTTCCCAGAATGAGACTATAAACCAGTGATTAAATATTTGGTAGATGGGTCTGATTGAACAGAACGTAGCCATTCTGTATTACGATCGTTTGGGCCCTGAGGTAGGTATACATAAACAACTGTTACTACATTATAATTCACTTGAATTCTGACTGCACATGAGTGCAATCCAGGAATGTCTAGTGGAGCAGGACTGGCACATGGAGCATATTTCTCATCTTCATGAACATATATTGCCACATTTATTTTTCCTTCATTACTAATGTTTTGGATAATTGGTGGAAAATAGTAATTAGGAAGTTTAAGTAGTTTATTTTTACTGACATTCAGTGATTGCAAAGCTAATATGTTGTATTTGACTTCAGATATATGTTGTACTAGTTGGTCTTTACTGGTTGTGATAGATCGACAATTCCATTGGAACACTTTAAAATCCTTAGCTACCATGCGTTCTATTAATAGATAAAAATATAATAATAAAGGTAAAAAAGCGATTAAAGACAATTGATGCACTGAAAAGTAACTAACAATACCAAAATAAAAAACAAAAGTGTCACTGTGATACGATAAACAATATTAGCTATGACAAGAAAAAAAAAGAACTGTACACAGAGAATGTACTCTATCAATGGAGGAAGATTTGATCACTGGCCTGTTAGCGAATGCTTTAACTAACACATCAAAGAAAAATCCCCCTAAATAGTCACTCAAGATGGGAAGAACAGAGTCAATGGTTGAGATTTCCGCCAAAACTACACTAACGTATTTCTCTGTCTTTGGTTTAATACCAGGATGTAGGCCCACTGAGAATGTCAAACATGTACCATGGACCACTGTGTACAGCGAAGGGTCCATGTCCTCTGAGTGGTGGATAGTTGGGAGCCGAAATAGCTCAGTTGGTAGAGCGCCGGACTCATAATCTTGGTGATCCTGGGGTTGCGGGTTCGAACCTCCGCTGGGGCGCTTCGGTACAGGGGGATTTTTCCCTCAGAGTTAACATTGGTTCTGACTCCATTTCCCATACAGTCCTTCGAATGAGACTATAAACCGAGGTTCCATGGGTGAACGCATGCATAACATCTTGCACACACGTAAAATCCCATCACCAACTTTCGGAAGAGTAGGCCAGTTTGGCCGTTGGTATGGATGACACGTTACACATGGCATGCACCCTGCGTGAGAAATGGAAAGAATGAAGGAAGTAAGGAAAATGAGTGATCGATATTGAACGATACTGACTGGATGACACGGGAAACGACTGAATGAAGCGCCAGCTGGCAGCTCTTCAGTTGGCACTACCCAGGTAGGCAGCCCGGTGTGTAAACGAGTGTTGATTGTAAAGCGCTTAGAGCTTGGCCTCTAGCCGAGAATAGGCGCTATATAAGTATTCATTACTATTATTATTATTTATTAGTTCCCGGGCTGCCACTTGTTTGACGTTCTCGCTGTCCTCCTCGGTTTCTCCCAGAAGAGTTGTCGGATATGTCTTCCAACGTTTCTTGCCAGCACGCTCGATCCTCGATGTGTTGGATGGAGATCGTCTTTGAGATACCATGTATTTGTTTGAAGGTTGGAGTGAGAGACAAATGATATGTTTTTAATTCCAAAGAGTTTTGTTGTTATCAATGCATTGAACAGCTCTCGCTTGACTTCTAGTTTTGAATCTCTGACAGGTGAGAGCTTGCTAATAACAACCTTAACGTTGGGGTGGCTGGTACAATGTTTTTGATGCACGAGGTAAACGCTTTACTGGCAAGTTCAGGGTCCTCTCTTTTGAATGTCATTTATACCGCAGTGGATAAGCACCACATCCAATGGTTTCTCATCCATGTAAAGAGTGGATTGAAGCGTCTGTGTAAGCTCCTCTGTTGTAAAGGTTTTGCACGTCTTCGTATTTTAGTGGCTATTAAATTAACACACAAAAACTCAAAGACCTTGAGTACAGTTTCTGAGTTTATAATAATCTAGAATGGCTGTATAGGCCAACCAAGAAAACTAAGACTCTTCAGTCGTTAACCATAAGAACAAGCCCAGGAACTCCCCGTCCCTTAACAACAGAAAAAGAAAGATAACTCTCAAAACAAACATGAACGAACTGTGCTTCGTGGAAGCCGATGTAGTCGCTACACTACTCCCTCCCCAGCGGAGAACTACGAAGCGAAAACTTGAGAACAACAAGATTGAAATAAAAGTCATCGAAATTTGGATGGCAGGCGTGAAACGCGACCAGAACGAGTTCTAACTTTGGTAGGAGATGATGGTGAGTGAACATATGGTTGTGCAGACTGTGCTGCGGAGCCAGAGGTTGTCTTTGATGATGATGATGATGGAACCTGAGCGCCAGGAGAAACCACAGGTGGTGCGTGAGCGCCAGGAGAAACCACAGGCTTGTGCTCCGAAGTGGTAAGAGGCGTGACAAAAGCGGTTTTCAGGCGGTCCACAGATGCCGTCTCTGAACGGCCCTTGATGTCAAGGGTGTAAAACTTGTCATTGGTGTCTATGATGCAATAACGGCCATCATAAGGTCGTTGTAGTGGCTGCCGGTGGGTATCGTTTCTGACATAAACGAACCCAGTGGAGGCCAGGTTTGATGGAACACAGACAGGCTGTGTTCCATGATACTTGGTGTTGGTGGTAGCACAGTGCGCATGGTTTGTTGTAGATGTTTGAGAAATGTTGATCTGGTTCCATGGTCTTTGCGTCTGACGGCTGTAGAAATTCACCTGGTAGACGAAGTGTTGAACCATAGACAAGTTCAGCAGGAGAACATCCAGGGTCCACCCTCCAAGTAGAACGTATCCCTAGAAGGACCAAAGGCAGTTCTGCAAACCAGTCAGGGGTGGTGGTACGTACCTTGAGTGCAGCTTTCAGCTGGCGGTGGAAGCGTTCAACCATGCCGTTCGCCTGTGGATGGTAAGCTGTGGTTGTGTGCACTTCAATGCCTAAGAGTTTGTTGCACTCATCCCAGAGTAACGAGGTGAACTGTCTGCCTCGATCAGAGGTAATGTCCTCAGGAACACCAAATCTGGCAATCCAGTGTTGTACAAGTGCTGCCGCACAGGTAGAAGCATGGGCATCTGGAAGGGGAATTGCTTCTGGCCACCTGGTGAAACGGTCAATTATCGTGAACAAGTAGGTCATGCCCTGACTCGTTGGCAGAGGTCCAACAAGATCCACATGAAGGCTGCAGAACCTGGCAGTTGGAGGTGGACGTTCTACCAGGGGTGCCCGTGTGTGTCGATGAATCTTGGAGGACTGGCAGGGGTGACACTCTTTGCACCATTTTCGGATGTCACGTTTCATACCATGCCACACGAAGCGCTGGACAATGGCTTGTTGCGTGGGCGTGCACCTGCATGTGAGAGTCCGTGAATTTGCTTAAACACAGGACGGGTCCAGGATTTGGGCAAAACTGGGCGTGTGATACCGGTGGATGTATCGCATAGTAAAGTTGATGTACCAAACTGAATGTCTTGAAGTTTGAGGCCTGTGGCTGCCGTGCGATAGGCATCCATTTCACCAGACTGCGCTTGGTCTTGAGCAAGTTGATCAAAACAGCCAAAAGAGAAGCAAAACTGTTCTCAGACTCAGAGGTGGAGTTGACGCTGATGCGTAGAAAGGTATCAGCCACCACATTGAACTTGCCTTTGATGTACTGTATGTCAGAGGTGAATTCTGCGATGTAAGACAAATGTCTCGTTTGTCGAGGAGAGCGTTCAGCTTGACTCTGGAATGCAGACACAAGTGGCTTGTGGTCAGTGTATAGGATAAAAGATCGTCCCTCCAGAAAGTGTCTGAAATGTTTGGTCGCACTGTAGGCTGCCAACAGTTCACGATCAAAGGTGCTGTATTTCTTCTCTGATTCTGAAAGTGTTCTGGAGAAGAAGGCAAGAGGTACCCAGGACTGCCCATGTTTCTGCTCAAGCTGGGCGCCCAAAGCTGAGTTTGAAGCATCGACTGTGAGACTAGTGGGTGCATCTGGATGGGGGTGATGAAGAAGGACAGCTTCTTTCAGAGCTTCTTTGGCTTTTTCGAACGCAGCTTGACAAGTCTCAGACCACTGAATAGCTTGTCCTTTACCACTTGCCTGCGCGTGGAGTGGGGCTAAAATTCCAGCTACGTGTGGTATAAAGCGATGGTAGTAGTTCATCATCCCAAGGAATTCTTGTAGGCTCGTGCGATCAGTGGGGGCAGGGCAGTCTTGAAGACAGCAACACGATCTGGGAGTGGACGAATTCCTTGTGTAGTGACTCGATGGCCAAGAAAATCCAACTCTGAAACACCAAAGACACACTTGGCCTTGTTGATAACCAGTCCATTGGTGGAGAGGAGCTCGAAAAGCTGTCTGAGGTGTTCATGGTGTTTTTCCTGTGAGCGACTGGCCACAAGGATGTCGTCAATGTAGACGAAAATGAACGGTATATCTCGAAGAATGCCATCCATCAATCGTTGAAATGCCTGAGCAGCGTTCTTGAGGCCAAAAGGCATGCGGAGGAATTCCCAGAGTCCAAAAGGCGTGATGATGGCTGTTTTGGCAACAGAAGATGACGCCATAGGAATCTGGTGGTAGCCTCTGACCAGATCAATCTTGGAGAAGACTTCACATCCTGTGAGGATATTGTTGAAATCTTGAATATGAGGCAAGGGATAGCGATCATCTTTGGTAGCAGCGTTCAGATGTCTGTAATCGCCACAAGGTCGCCATTGGCCTCCGGCTTTTGGGACCACATGAAGAGGTGAAGACCAGGATGAGTTGGACCGGCGGATGATGCCCATTTCTTCCATTTTCAAGAACTCAGCTTTTGCAGCTGCTAACTTTTCTGGATTCAGGCGTTGAGCACGAGCATGTACTGGAGGTCCCTGTGTCTCAATGTGATGTTCTACGCCATGTTTATTGATAGTGGAGTCAAAACGTGGAGTGAGTAGCTCTGGAAACTGATAGAGAAGGTCAGAGTACTCATTATGTGGATGAAGTGACAAACCTGCAAGAGTCATGGGAGACCCAGTGCTGTTAAGGAAAGCAGAAGTCTTATCAAAAGACAGGAGACGCTTGCCTTTAAGGTCGATGACAAGGTTATGAGCAATGAAAAAATCAGCACCCAGAATGGGGCGGATAACATCAGCGAGATAAAACTTGTGTGTGTACACATGTGTGGGTGTGATCTTCAAGGAGATGTTGCGTGTACCCCAGGTCTTGATGGACGTTCCATTTGCAGCAGAGAGTGGAATGGAAGGCGAATCGTTCTTGCGATCCCGTGGAGAGGCTGGAAAAACTGATACGTCAGCCCCAGTGTCAAGAAAGATTGGCCAGAGTGTCGGTCATAAACTGAAAACGTGTTCGAATCAAAAACGCCAGCCGTTGACACGTTCAACGGCTGGCATTGGCGTTTCCCGAGAATGATGTGCCTTGCTGGCTTCCTTTGGTGAGTAGAGATGCGAATTTGCAACCAGGGAGACAGCGACGAGCGTCAGGTCCGAATCTCTGATGGTAAAAACACACAGAGGCTGAACTGTTCGTGCCACGTTGTTGAGGGCGAGGAGGACGTCTACCTTTGTTGATGGCTGAGACGTTCTCATTTAATGATGGCGTGGCCACATTCAGTTCATTGTGTGATTCTGTTGGAGCCATGAAGACCTGCTGTACGCCAGAAGTGCGTGCTTCCCAAATGCGGTCTGCTGCCTCAGCGAGTGTGTCTGTGTCTGCGAAGTTATGTCCAGCCAAAATACCTCGTACATCAGAAGGGAGAATTGTCAGGAACAGCGCACGTTTGAGTGTTTGTGGATCATCATTAAGGGAGTTGATCTTGCGCAAGAGAGCAGTTGGGCGTTTGTCACCAAGTCCATTAAGATTTAGAAGTTCTACATCTTTGGGGCTTGAGATTTGCCAAACGTCTTGATCAGAGACTTCTTCAGAGTGTTGTATTTGTTCTCAGCTGGTGGGTTGGTGAGAATGGATTGAACTTCTTCGGCTGTGTTGATGTCCAGCGCACTGACAACGTAGTCATATTTCGTCTGGTCTTGGGTAATGCCTTTGGTTCCAAATTGTGCTTCAACCCTAGCAAACCACACCTCTGGCGACTTTATCCAAAATTCTGGAAGTTTGATAGACACTGTATTGACTGGCTGGTTTGAGCGTTGAAAGCTTCCAGTTGAGTGGCTAAGTTCGTTAGGATTTCTTCAGCCATATTTGCGTTGTTCAGCGTCAGGGGTCACCAATTTAGTGGCTAATAAATTAACACACAAAAACTCAAAGACCTTAAGTACAGTTTCTGAGTTTTTAATAACTCTAGAATGGCTGTATAGGCCAACCAAGAAAACTAAGACTCCTCAGTCGTTAACCATAACAACAAGCCCAGGAACTCCCCGTTCCTTAACAACAGAAAAAGAAAGATAACTCTCAAAACAAACATGAACGAACTGTGCTTCGTGGAAGCCGATGTAGTCGCTACAGTATCAAAACCTAAGACTGGCCTAGTCTCTTTCCATTCACTCCCTTAAAAACAGAATCATGAAAGATCGCCACCCTGGGCAAGTCTTGTTTCTCTTCTTGTTTGGATCTAATATTGTTGTGTGTGTTTTTTCTGATCGAACTCTAACGTCATTAGAACTTTTGACGTCATTTTTTGTGCGTTCTGGGCCTTCCATCTTCTCTATTGCTTTTAGTTTTTGATTAAAAATCTTTTTCCTTGCTTCTGATGCGGAAGCTACTTTCGAGTTATGTTGACTGCATTTCACTGCATCAGCATATAAGGGAAAGGTAGGTCTGCTAGGACTCGGAGACGCAGCGCTAGCATTTTCTGTTTGTGTTTGACTGTCTGTTAGCGCCATGGTTACATTAGATCTGCCCATGTCTGTGATCAACTTATTCTGCTCGCGCACGATGTCTTCAAGTGATGATACGCGTTTTCATGGTGATTCGATCACAGTTTTCAAGTCTCTTATTACACTTACTGTGTCCGGTGGAGAGAGAACATCAGTCTTACTGTTTTGTCCCCTTCTTGCTCACCCTGAGCTGCTTTCCTTGCCGATCGAATCAGCGTTTCTTTAAGCAGGCAGTCCTCGCTGATTTCCTTCTTAGCGCCGTTTCCCTTGACTTTCGGTATAATCGTCGTCGGTGAAGGGCTGCCCATGCTGCGAGAACGTGTCAGTCTGGTCATACTGACGGTAGTTCAGCGGAAAAATCAGGAGAGTCTGGTACTAGGCTTTATCGCTGTCCGCCATCTGTGTGTGTGTGTGTGTGTGTGTGTGTGTGTGTGTGTGTGTGTGTGTGTGTGTGTGTGTGTGTCGGTGCGTGTGTGCGTGCGTGCGTGCGTGTGTGTGTATGTGTGTGTGTGTGTGTGTGTGTGTGTGTGTGTGTGTGTGTGTGTGTGTGTGAGGCAAAGAGAGAAGGAGAGAAAGAGAGAGAGTGTGTGTACATGTGTGAGCGAGAGAGAGAGAGGGAGGAAGAGAATACGAATACGAATCTTTTATTCAGTTTAAAAGCCATAGCCCCATGAGAGAGAGACAGACAGACAGACAGAGAATGTGTGTGCGTGCGTGTGTGTGTGTGTGTGTGTGTGTGTGTGTGTGTGTGTGTGTGTGTGTGTGTGTGTGTGTGTGTGTGTGTGTGTGTGAGGCGGAGAGAGAAAGAGTGAGAAAGACGGAGAGAGAGAGAGAGAGAGAGAGAGAGAGAGAGAGAGAGAGAGAGAGTGTGTGTGTGTGTGTGGTGAGAGAGAGAGAGAGAGAGAGAGAGAGAGAGAGAGAGAGAGAGAAGGAGGGGGGAGGGAGGGAGGGAGGAAGAGAGGGAGAGAATACGAATACGAATCTTCTATTCAGTTTAAAGCCATAGCCCCATGACAGAGAGAGAGGGTAGAGAGAGAGAGAGAGACAGGCAGAGAATGTTTGTAAGTGTGTGTGCGCGCGCGCGTGTGTGTTGTGTGTGAGAGAGAGAGAGAGAGAGAGAGAGAGAGAGAGAGAGAGAGAGAGAGAGTGAGTGAGAAAGAGAGAGAAAGAGTGAGAAAGAGTGTGTGTGTGTTTATGTGTGCGTGTGTGTGTGTGTGTGTGTGTATGTGAGAGAGAGAGAGAGAGAGAGAGAGAGAGAGAGAGAGAGCGTGTGTGTGTGTGTGTGTGTGTGTGTGTGTGTGTGTGTGTGTGTGTGTGTGTGTGTGTGTGTGTGTGAGTGAGTGAGTGAGAAAGAGTAAGAGAGAGTGTTTGTGTGTGTGTGAGAGAGAGAGAGAGAGAGAGTGAGTGAGAAAGAGAGAGAAAGAGTGTGTGTGTGTTTATGTGTGTGTGTGTGTGTGTGTGTGTGTGTGTGTGTGTGTGTGTGTGTGTGTGTGTATGTGAGAGAGAGAGAGAGAGAGAGAGAGCGTGTGTGTGGTGTGTGTGTGTGTGTGTGTGTGTGTGTGTGTGAGTGAGTGAGTGAGAAAGAGTAAGAGAGAGTGTGTGTGTGTTTGTGTGTGTGTGTGAGAGAGAGAGAGAGAGAGAGAGAGGGGGAGGAAGGAAGACATGGAGAGAATACGAATACGAATGTTTTATTCAGTATAGCCCCAGTAAAGAGAGAGAGAGAGCAGACAGACAGACAGACAAACAAACAGAGAATGTGTGTTTATATATACATGTATAAGACTGGATCATCAAGCAGCTAAAACAGAATCAAAAGCAAATCTACGTTTTCTTCTTTTCTTCTGAAATAAAAAGGTAAGTGTCTGACAGGTTTCACAATCAACTGAAAAGTGTTTGAGGCAGTAAACTAGCTAACATGAAGATTATGCCGGGCGTGTTACTCGTCATCGGAAATGCTCACGGCGTTTTCGCTTTTAACTTTGTATTCAATTCCGAGTTCACGTAATTTTGGAAAGGTCACTTGTCGTTAGATTAAAACTTATAAGTAAGTTTGAAGTGAGCAACTAACAACATTGGCCAAACTATCCAATAGCCAGAGACAGAAAGAGGATGCAGGCAAAAAGTCCAGTTTTGCGTTAATCTTTGTGCTGAAATTTTGTGATATTGGTTTAGGAAGCAAAACATTTTTTAGATGAAATGTCTTCATGCCAAATTTGGCAATATTGGTTTAGGAAGACGCAAAAGTAAAACACTTTTTGTAATTGAAATGTTTTTGTGCCAAATTTGGCTATATTACCAGCTGCCGTGGCGAAGTGGTTAGCGTCGCGGACTCCCGGCTGGGAGGTCGTGGGTTCGAATCCCATCAGAGTCATGTTGGTTTTTCTGCCCCAACCGGCTCCAACCCAGAGTTGAGTTTGCTGCGGACTCACTTGCGAAGACTGGGACCACACAGTCAAGTTTCATCCACTTAATGGATGCGTTTCTGAGAGTGTTGCTCAAATTTCCTGACCAACACTGCAGGTGCCTGTATCTCTCGGGCCTGGTTGACGCTGGGATATATTATGAAAGGAAGCGTAGAGTACAGCCCTGTCATGTAGTCTCAGACCGAAATGGATATCCGTAGCATCATCTTAATCATCCTCGTTCTCATTGATCAGCATAAAAAAAATGTCTCAAATTCTGTGGCCCTTCATGCCCTGCTCTCAAGGTGACCTCAGTTTCGATGTCCTCTCCACGTCTGTGGCCTTGGTTTGGTTCCGTCGGGTCACTGGTATCGGCGAGTCCATGGGGGCTGTCTTTGGACGGACGTGGTGGCGCCCTCCGGAGGGAGAGCTCACTCACGCCGGCTCCGCGACTAAGCAATTATTGTCGTCAGTAGGGGGCTTAGTAGATGGTGTTCTGCGTATGTTAGATCAGAACAGGCGCCACTGAACACCACCGAAGTGACTCGGCAGCAGTGCAGTGTCTCCTACGGTGGGTTGCCTCTTGACGACTTAACATTGACTGCTCCCTGTGATTGCTGGTGCCGGGGCTGTGGCGGGGCCGAGCGGGCTGTGGCTGTGGACGGGGTGTCGGAATGAGCGGCGTGGGTGCACTGCCTCTGAGGTGGCGCAGAGGTTGGGAAAGCAAAAAAAAAAAAAAAAAAAAAAAAAAAGGCCATATTGGTTTAGGAAGATACGGAAGCAAAATATTTTGTTTCGTTTTTTAATATGAAATGTAACATAAAACTGCACCTTTCACAAATGGCTAGGGAAGTCGGGGGGGAGGAGGAAAGGGGGGGGGGGGGGTATGACTGTGAAAAGCTTTTAGGAATCTAAAAATGGTAACATATTACGTCCGCGTTATTTACACAATCATCAATGTTGTTTAGAAGGAGGAGTGTGAAAGTGTGTGTGGGTACGTGTGTGTGTGTGTGTGTGTGTGTGTGTGTGTGTGTGTGTGTGTGTGTGGTGTGTGTGTGTGTGTGTGTGTTTGTGTTGTGTGTGTGTGTGTGTTTGTGGTGTGTGTGTGTGTGTGTTTGTTTGTTGTGTGGTGTGTGTGTGTGTGTGTGTGTGTGTGTGTGTGTGAGGAGCGTGCTGTTTGAAATAGGTTGAACACCGACTTTAAGCGATTCACCAGAGGAGAGTACTATGACCTGATAAGAACCAATAAACCTTGCTGCCCTTCGCCCTTCGTGGCCGCCACCACAGCAACTGATTTCCTACTTCTGAGCATTCCGCTACATGCAGCTCAAATGTGGATAGAAATTAAAATACTAAAGTGTATGTGCAAAGCAAAAGTGATGCGACAACATAAAATCACTTGAATGTGGAAAATGTGGAAAACCGGTTTTGTCAAGTATGAGCCAGTGTTAGACGACTTCGAGTAGGTTAGTTTTGTACAGCGACGATCGATTATGACGCACGTACATCACCTGAGTCTAACTGTCCAGGACAGAGGAAATCGTGATGGTTTATGTGCACCAAGCTGATGCATTATTAGTCAGGCTTAACACACCAAGGTTATCTCTGCACTCGTATACGCACGCTCATGCACCCACCAAACATTCACCTCTGTCTGGGAATGGGATGTCACACATTCGTTTCTCTCCTAACACAACTGAGAACAAGAAATACAATTTCTATGCTACTTATGATCACACATGAACAAAATCCAAGTACACAAAATGGAATAAATCAAACATAAATGATCAATACTTCCTCATCCCCGGTTATAATAAAAAGGCTTCTTACCTGGCTAGGTTTCCACACACACATTTTCACACCACACCACAGTTCTCGAACACGTCACTTAAAGTTTTCTTCAGCACTAGGTGATGGTGACGCCCTTGGTTGACTGGCTTCAGGTTTCAAGACTGGGTCTTTGTGGTCGTCTCTGGGGACTCGACTCAGAAATCTTCTTCTTTGTCTCTTTCACCCACCTCTGGGCTTCAAATTCAATCTTTTTTTCAGCTTGTCTTTTACCCTAAGACCTTGCTGTCACCTCTGTCTCCCAGACCACGTTTCTTTCAACTCTTCTCTGTCCTGCTCCCTCTTCTCTCCTCTCTCTCTCTTCTGTTCTTCTCTCTCTCATGGTGTTCTTCTCCTCCTTCCTTCATGTTGTTCTCCCTCAGTTCATATTGGGATGGACACAAAGGATTTCCCTTT
>JAFLJL010018616.1:0-7500 GCA_018398815.1 Conus ventricosus | reverse complement strand
TGTTTTAAAATTTTCCCATTTGATTCTGTAGACCATTTGGGGGAAGTTGACAGCCGTACAAACCCTCTGCGAACAATTTTTTAAAAAAAACCCCATAATCCCCGGGTAACAGCTGCACACCATTTTTTTCCCCTTTTTCTTCTATGTGAGTTGCCAAGGGTTAATAAACATTGAAAATAATGTGGGGCCCAAAAAACCCCACCCTTTGGGTCTTACTCCTATTGGGCAAAAAAACATTTCAGAAAATTCATGATTTTTCGAACACACGAATAATAAATTTGTACAGTTTTTGGGGAGGACCCCAAAAAATTTCCCTTTCACATTTTTTTTTTTTAAATCCCTTCCAAAATTTTGGATAAAGCACAAGTCAAAAACCCTTTTCTAAAATCAACAAAAGGGCAAAATATATTTTTTGTCCCTTTCTTATTCAACATTTCTGGATAGCAGCAAAACCCTGTAAAAATATGATCAACCGTAGAGGGGTTTTTTCCCCGAAACCCTCCCTTTGATTTTTCTGAAAAAAAATTTTTGTTTTCTAACCATGTGTACGTCTTTTTGAAAAATTTTGGGGAATTTTATAACATTTTATGATGCCCAGCAAAAAAAAACCCCTCAAAAATTACCCGGTCATGGGGGAATGCCTTTTTTTTAAATACGGGTTTAGGGGTAATAGTTTTTCCGCCCACTCAGGAGGAAAAAATTCCTTTATCAAAAACGGTTTTAAAACCATTTTTTGTCAAAAAATTTATGAAACAGCTGGACCCCAGTTTTTAAAACATTTTTCCCCGGAAAATCGTCTATTCCGCTAGCTTTTTTTTTTTTTGAGTTTAAAAAATAGCTTAAAATGACTCATCCTCTGAAAAAACTGTTCAAAAACATGGTCCAAATTTTGGGACAGATGGGGATTTTCAATTAAAAACCTGCCCCATCTTTATTCTCCGCCCCCTGCTCGAAAACCCCTTGAAATGCTTTAAACCCCAAGTCACCCATGTGTTTTTGTATCTTTTTTTTATCATTCTGCCGGGCCCTCCCATTTTCCTTAAATGTCTCCAAAATTCGACGAGTTCCCAGTTTCTTTGCTAACATACCCGGCTTTGTTTTCAAAAACGCTTGTTTTTTTCATTTTTTTAGTAAGTATCTGTAGTTTTCCCTTGCTTTTAGGGTTACTTTATTCTGTTTTTTCCTTTTCGAGTTCTTCTAAAATTTAGTTTTAATTTACCCCTACTTTCCTTTTTTGTTTGGCCTGCACTCTTTTTCAAACCATTTTTAAACCTTTTAAATTTCCCTTTGCCCGTAAACCGTTTTAAAAAAATTGCATTGACGGGCATATTTTAAAAACTTCCAAAATTATCAAGAGCGAGTCTATGCTATACCCAAAGGGGTTTGATAGCCCAGCATTATCGGTTTTAAATTTAATTATAAAAATTCCCCAGTTTTTTTAAAATCGCCCTCGTATTTTTCATTCCAAAAAAATTTTTTTCTGAATTAACCGGGGATTTGGTTTTTGGGAAATTTTTAATATTCTCTGAATGTTTTCTTCCCTCTTTATCTTCCCAAAACCCCTGGGAGATGGTCAGAAATTTATTTTGGGTTTCAAATCTAGAGAAACAAAATTTTTCGGCCCAAAGTAAGTTCGTTTTGGATACAATAAAAAAAATCGACCTACTTACACCAGAAGATCCAAAATTTCGTGCAAGTATCGCAAAGTCTCTCCCGGGCCCAACCTTTAAAAAGATGCCAAATTTAAACATGTTACCCTTTAAATCAATTAATTGCTCTCCCAAAAAAGGGTTTTTTTTGGGTTTTTCTTGAGAAACCCCCTTGGGAAACTGTTATTAATTTGGGAAAAACTGTCCCATCAAAGGGCATTTCCCTCACCCTGAAAATTGGGAATTTTGGGTGAAGTTCTTTTCTTTTAAAAATTTCCCGTTACAAACAAAAAAAAAAGTCACCACATAATTCATGCAAAACAATTAACATCCTCCCAACCCAAATTTCCCTGCCCTTTTCCTCCTGTTGAAATTTTCCCCAAAGGTGAAATTTATTTTGGGGGTATATAAGAAAATATTAAAATGGTTTCCTTTTTTTTGTAGAAAACAAGTCCTTATTTACTTTCCCGCCAAAAGGGTTTTTTTTTTACTTTTTACTTTAATCCGTTTAAATAATCAGCAAAACCCTTCTTGATAACAAAAACACCCCCGATATCTCCCTTGGTGGGACAATTTTTTACTTTGGGGTGAATAAAATAAAATCTTGGGAAAAGAGATGATTCAAAGTTTAGTAAATATGAAAGTTTTCATTAGGGACAAAAGAAATCAAAGGAAATGAAAAATTAATTAAAAGGGGGAGTTGTCCATTTTTGTAAAAAAAACCCTTTTTCATTTTAATTTAGGAAAATTTAACTTCTGTGTTTTTCTAAAACTACTTACAAACGAGGGTTTGTGCTGGGGCTTAAAAAGTTTACCATGTGTTCCCAAATTTGGGAGCACCTGTGACACTTTTGGCCCCCGAGTCTTTAAAAATTGCCTTTAAATGGGGTTTTTTGTGGCCCCGGCCCAAACCCTTTTTTTGGGGCAAACCCGTCTTTTTGGGGAAAACTTTGGTCATTTTGGGTTTGCCCCCGAAAGGCCTGTCTTTGATTTTTTTTTGGTCACCCGACTGAAAATTTTTCTAAAAGAATTCCCCCAATAATACTTTGGGTGTTGATCTCTCTATGTCGTTTTTCTAGAATTTCTGCCTTTCTCCCTTTAGGCGAAAAAAAATTTTCGTTTTGAAAGGGAATCACGAGCTGGGGGGTTCGTAAAAATTTTTTTTCTTTTCTCGTTACCCTCGTTTACCCACATTATCGACGGGGCTTTTGTTTTTCTTATCAGGTGGTTTTGCGGAAATTTATATCTTGTCCCCGGGAATTCCCTGCCTGTAATGTAAACACGTCTTGTCTTACCCTTGTCTGTTTTCCCCCTCCGGGGCGAACAATTTGCGCAAAATTAAACCCTTGTAATTCTTTTTCCCCAGTCGGATCCTGCCGGGGGCATGGCTGCGCAAACCCCTTTTCCCGGCCCAATCTTTGGGGGCATGGCCGCACCATATCAGTCCCCGTGTCATTCCCTCAGTTTTGTCGCATTTTCTGTAAATTCCGGGCAATATAAAAATCGCCCAAATACTCGCGTTTTCCGGGCACCCCTGACACTGTCCTGGCCAAAACAGCCCTTTTTTCCCGGAAAGTTGTCTTCCCGTAAAGTGAAAAAAAATCTTGGGGCCCGTTTTCCACCCCCATTTGAGTCTGGGTTTAAACCCTTTTTTCCTCCCCAGACGTTAGCTGAATTTTTCCCTCACTGGAACCCCTTTTACACAGTTTCTGAAGAAATCGGGGTTTTAAGTTCCGACCTTTTGGGGGTAGTCCCTTTTACCATAACAGCCCCCTTTTGTTCTAAAATTTGGCGTTCATGTCGTGGTCTGTATGGTTTTTTTCAAAAATCACTTTTGGACCGGTTCCTGGAAAAACTGGTATAGGGTATGTGTAACTGGATTCCCGGGGGCGAAGGGGTTTTTCTCTCCTCCCCGGGGCTGCCACTCCCTTTTGGGTTTCCGGAACAAGTCTGATGCCTGAGCGGCGTTCCCTTTCGTCCCTTGTTTCTCGGAGGAAATTTTCTGATTAAAGCGAAAAACTTGAAACCCGTTGTGTGTCCTTCCTGTTTTCTGCTGTAAACCCAAATTTCTGTTGCTGGTTTTTGCATGAGGGGGGCAGGGTTTTCCCCAGTTTTTTCCCCTTTAAAAAAAGAAGTATGGCGGCCCCTTATGTCTGACCGTCCATAGAGGAAGAACTTGGGCCCTCTGTCCCCTTTAAAATACAGTTTGCCCTTGGGGGAAAATTTTGGCCCATCCTTTCCGAGGGCCCGCGGAAACTTTTAAAACCCTTTCCCCTTTTCCCCCGTCCTCAGGTCGGAGGCCAAATGTTAAAGCCACTTCCCCCTTTAGGTTTTCTCTGAGGTCTTTATCACCCCCACCGCCCTCTTGTCCCCCCACCGGGCCCAAAAGGGACAAAAAAGGGCCCGGGGGGCACTTACTTGGTGGGGCGAGGCCTCAAACGGAAGGCTCTGGGCAAAATCATCTTGCCCCCAGAAAGGCAACCGCAGGGTTCGTTCAACACAAATTTATTACTGTTTGTGAAATTTGATTTCCCCCTCCCCGTCTGTTTCTTTGACATTGATAATCGACATCATGCCTTTTTCATCCCGTTCGGGGGGATTCCCGCTTTCTTCTAGAATTTCCTAGCCCCCCCCCCCGTCCAAAAAGTTCGCCCTGGGCTTCTTTTCAGTTTACTATGTTTCAGCACTTTTGCCAAAAGGTATCTTTCCCGTTTTTTAACTTTGTAAAAAACGTCCAATAAAATTCCCGAGAGAACAAAATCTTCCAACAATATTTGACTTTTTTGTTGCTTTAATTTCAATGAAATAAACCCCTTGGGATCTGGGTCAAAACCCCAAACGATCCCCTTGCAGTAAATTGGTTGGGGAGGAAAGGGGGAACCCTTTGGGAAATCTTTTTTAGGCGCCGTGAAAAACCCGATGCAAACCAGATTTGGGCTTTCACTTACTTTGGGACCGGCACCGCTCGTTCAAATCAAAGACCCCAAAAGTTCAGTAAACGGGCACAACCAAACGCGGTGCATGAGCACGTGCAATCGCAAAAATTTTCGATCCTGTAGGGGGGGGCGGGGGAATGTGTGAAAACCCGGGAAAGACGTTAAAAATCGGAAAAAAAATGGTCTCTTCCCTTTACATTTGTAAATTTAAAAAAATATTTAAATTTCGAGACATCCACTGCCTTTTTCTTTATCTAATTTTCAATTCTAATCACAAGGGTACTTCAACACAACTCCACCAAAAATCCCCCACGATCACCCAACTTCGATCCGACACAAATTTACTGGTTAGGAGAGCGTTCTTCGTACGCTTCACTTTGTCAAAACCCCCACAGTCAGACCGCGGGGGCGGAGAGGAGAGAGAGTGGAGGGAAAAGAGAAACGTTTCGGGCCTTTTTATATGTGTTTGTTGTTGGGTGTGTGGTGTGTGTGTGTGTGGTTTTGTGTTTTGTGCGTGCGTTTTTTTATGGTGGGGTGTGTGTGATGTTTTTTTTTGGGGTGGGTTTTTGGTTTTGGTGTGTTGGGTGTGTGTGTGTGGGGTGGTGTGTGTGTGGGGCGGGCGTGCGTGGTTTGTTTTTTAAAGTGTGTGTGTGTGTGTTGTTTGGGGTGTGTGTTGGTTTGCGTGTTTTTAAAGTGTGTTGTGGGTGAGTTTGGGGGGTGGGTGTGGTGTGTGGGTGTGGGGGTGTGTGTGGCGCGCCCCGGTGCGTGGGGTGTGTTTGTATGTATGTGTTCGTGCGTGCGTGCGGCGTGCGGGGGTGTGTGTTGGGGTGTGTGTGTGTGTTGTTTGGGGTTGGTGCGTGCGCGCGTGTGTGGGAAATGAGGGGAAAAAAAAACGAGGAAGAAAAATTCGTTAACAAATAATCCTGAGACCCAAAAGCAACATGGATAAATACTAAATGCAGGATACAGCAATGCACCACACACACAACCCCCACACCACCACACACACAACAAAACCCCACCCCCACACACACACAAACCCCACACACACACAAAAACACAACACACAACCCACAAACACCCACAAGAGAAAGAGAGAGATATAGAGAAAGACAGAGACGGAGAGAGAGAGGGAGAGAGACAGACGGAGAAAGAGAGAGAAAGAGGCAGAGACAGAGACAAAGACAGAGAGAGAGAGGCAGAGACAAAGAGAGAGAGAGAGAGAGAGAGAGAGAGAGAGAGAGAGAGAGAGAGAGAGAGAGAGAGAGAGAGAGAGGACAGGGACAGAGACAGAGACAACACACACACACAAAAGAGAGAGAGAGAGAGAGAGAGAGTCATGTTGTTAGCCCAGTCAATCGCACATGCAGAAGCACTTTATCCCTCCATGCTGTTGCGACTGATAAAATTCCATTCTCGCAAATACATGTAGTCACAGAATAACAATCCGCATCTTGAGGGTTTCACAACGTTTTTATTGCCACCGTGTGCGACTGATACAGCAAACGCCTTTTAAGTCAAACGCAAGGTGCAAATCCCAACATCCATCACAGGTCACATCACGGCTGCGAGAGAGAGAGAGAGAGAGAGAGAGGGGAGAGAGAGAGAGAGAAGAGAGAGAGAGAGAGAGGGGAGAGAGAGCGAGAGAGAGAGAGCGAAGAAGAGAGAGAGAAGAGAGTGAGAGAGAAGAGAGGAGAGAGAGAGAAGAGAGAGAGAGAGGGGGGTGAGGGAGAGAGAGAGAGAGAGGAATGATAGAGAGGAAGGGAGGGAAACAGAGGAGAGAGGGAGGGAGACAGAGGGGTGAGGGAGAGAGAGAGAGGGTGAGGGAGAGAGTGAGGGAGAGAGAGTGAGGAAGAGAGAAGGGGTTAGGGAGAGAGAGACGAGAGAGCAGAGAGGGGGGAGAGAAGAGAGAGAGAGAGAGAGAGAGAGAGAGAGAGAGAGAGAGAGAGAGAGAGAGAGAGAGAGAGAGAGAGGTGTACAAATACACTCGCAGTGTTAGCTCCCTTTTCGTTCACAGAAAGTTTGCTTACAGTTTACAACGTAGACCATGGCAAGAATCTGGAGAAAGCTTTAAAGCTGAAAGACACTTGGAACTGACTGTCTACAGAAACCATTCTATGTTTGAAATAGGCACTCTGAAACCCAGCCAGCCAACCAACAAGACCCCCCCTCCAAACAACAACAACAACAGCACAGCAACAACAACAGACAGAGAGAGAGAGAGAGAGAGAGAGAGAGAGAGAGAGAGGAGAGAGAGAGAGAGAGAGAGAGAGAGAGAGAGAGAGAGAGAAAGAGAGAGAGAGAGAGTGAGAAAGAGAGAGAAAGAGACAGAGAGAGAGAGAGAGAAGAGAGAGAGAGAGAGAGAGAGAGAGAGAGAGAGAGAGAGAGAGAGAGCGAGCTTATATGAATGCATGCGTAACTTGTGTCCATTAATGATAGAAATTAGCAATACAAAGTAAAGAAAAAAGATTCCCGTCAACTGCTCTTCCTCTTGGTAGGAAACAGTTGAAAATTCTGATCTCCAAGAAAAAACAAACAAACAAACAAAAACGGAATATAAGCAGAGACAAGTCGCTTAAAAAAAAAGCTATCAACCAACCAACCAACCGACTAACCACTGTGTGCTAAAGGGACCTGGTGGGTAAAGCACTCACTTGGAACGCCAGAGAATAACTTGCTCCAGGGGTCAAGCCTTTTATAAGGCGGACCCCCCCCCCCCCCCCTCCCCCCACCCGCCTCTTGCAGTAGGTGTTGAATGGGGGTCTTTGTACTTATCTTTTGAGAGCTCTCTCACACAACGTCTACTGCATTTATGCAAGTTAAAAAAAAAAAAAAAAAAAAAGAAAAGCAAGATACTCTGACAGGCATGTTTCTTTAATGAAATACTGGTCGGCTTAATACACATTGGAATGATC
>JAFLJL010018615.1:0-13844 GCA_018398815.1 Conus ventricosus | reverse complement strand
AAGTTTCATTCTGTCCTTAATTCAGGCTTCAACAGCTGCTAACACAGCTTGGAACTTCATGATACAAGCAAAATAACTGTGAATTTACAACTGCACAAGTCAAAGCCTCATGTGGACAGAAAAATTTCAAACAAGGTACATTCAAAACCATCACATGGCTTCACTGAACAGACAGCAAAAATTGTACTTTACCTTCATGGAGCGATCGCATGATTACAAGACACTTTTATTTCACACACTCTCACAAACCAGAATGTCCTGAGTCACATGTTGAAAACTGCAGTTTTCATGAACAAAAGATACAAATAGGCCCTTCTTTTCTTGCTCTAACTTTTATTTCTCCCCTTAGTACAGAGTTACTTTTACATTTGGGACACACAATTATCTTAAAACACACAGCTGACGGACAACAAATGTAGAAGTCCATGACTGAATTCAGCCCTGGTTCTGACATGTTCTGACCATGTAAGCAAAGATGCCAGCCACCTTCATAATCATTTCAGAGCACAAGAGAAATGTGTCAGAGCAACCAACGGTGCAATTCTCCGCCGCATTATCAAATTCTTGAAACAATCCAAAATGCTGATTTACCATAGTTTTTCAAAATATTTGACAGATGCATTTCAGGGTATGAGAAAAAATCCATAATGATCTGGAAAACAGTCATACACACAAGCAGAATGCAACGAACTGGCTGAGAGCTGGATGTGAGGCTTTTCACAGATTACTTGATGGAAGACTCTCAGTTCTAGATGTTCCTGAAGGTTCATCACACAGCAGGGCAACACACATCAGCTGATCAATTGGGCCCAATTTCTGACATCTAGCTCACTGACCGTGAACCTGGTGTATGCTGCACTGACTTCTGTGTGCTGCACCAACTTCTGTATGCTGCACCGACTTCTGTAGGCTGCACCGACTTCTGTGTGCTGCACCAACTTCTGTGTGCTGCACCAACTTCTGTGTGCTGCACCGACTTCTGTAGGCTGCACCGACATCTGTATGCTACACTGACTTCTGTGTGCTGCACCAACTTCTGTATGCTGCATCGACTTCTGTAGGCTGCACCGACTTCTGTGTGCTGCACCAACTTCTGTAGGCTGCACCGACTTCTGTAGGCTGCACCGACTTCTGTAGGCTGCACCGACTTCTGTAGGCTGCACCGACTTCTGTGTGCTGCACCGACTTCTGTGTGCTGCACCAACTTCTGTGTGCTGCACCAACTTCTGTGTGCTGCACCAACTTCTGTATGCTGCACCGACTTCTGTATGCTGCACCGACTTCTGTAGGCTGCACCGACTTCTGTAGGCTGCACCGACTTCTGTAGGCTGCACCGACTTCTGTATGCTGCACCAACTTCCAACGGCAATGGTATTTGGTGTGCGTAAAACAACAGCAGCTTCTGTCTGTGTATTTCTTGGAGCTGATGGAAGTTTCCTTTTGGACAGTTGACCTCTACCCTGAATGAACTGCTGTGATGCCAGAAAAGCCAACAGCCAACTTCCAGGCATCAAGTCATGTCACTTCTTACCAATCACAGCAAAGCAGATGAATGGCTGGCAGATGAGCCTGTTTCTCAGCAAAGCAGATGACTGGCTGGCAGATGAGCCTGTTTCTCAGCAAAGCAGATGACTGGCTGGCAGATGAGCCTGTTTCTCAGCAAAGCAGATGACTGGCTGGCAGATGAGAGCCTGTTTCTCAGCAAAGCAGATGAATGGCTGGCAGATGAGCCTGTTTCACAGCAAAGCATATGGCTGGCTGGCAGATGAGCCTGTTTCTCAGCAAAGCAGATGACTGGCTGGCAGATGAGCCTGTTTCACAGCAAAGCAGATAACTGGCTGGCAGATGAGCCTGTTTCACAGCAAAGCAGATGGCTGGCTGGCAGATGAGCCTGTTTCTCAGCAAAGCAGATGACTGGCTGGCAGATGAGCCTGTTTCTCAGCAAAGCAGATGACTGGCTGGCACATGAGCCTGTTTCTCAGCAAAGCAGATGGCTGGCTGGCAGATGAGCCTGTTTCACAGCAAAGCAGATGGCTGGCTGGCAGATGAGCCTGTTTCACAGCAAAGCAGATGGCTGGCTGGCAGATGAGCCTGTTTCTCAGCAAAGCAGATGAATGGCTGGCAGATGAGCCTGTTTCACAGCAAAGCAGATGACTGGCTGGCAGATGAGCCTGTTTCACAGCAAAGCAGATGGCTGGCTGGCAGATGAGCCTGTTTCTCAGCAAAGCAGATGACTGGCTGGCACATGAGCCTGTTTCTCAGCAAAGCAGATGGCTGGCTGGCAGATGAGCCTGTTTCTCAGCAAAGCAGATGACTGGCTGGCAGATGAGCCTGTTTCTCAGCAAAGCAGATGACTGGCTGGCAGATGAGCCTGTTTTCTCAGCAAAGCAGATGGCTGGCAGGCAGATGAGCCTGTTTCTCAGCAAAGCAGATGGCTGGCTGGCAGATGAGTCTGTTTCTCAGCAAAGCAGATGACTGGCTGGCAGATGAGCCTGTTTCTCAGCAAAGCAGGTGACTGGCTGGCACATGAGCCTGTTTCTCAGCAAAGCAGATGGCTGGCTGGCAGATGAGCCTGTTTCTCAGCAAAGCAGATGGCTGGCTGGCAGATGAGTCTGTTTCTCAGCAATGCAGATGACTGGCTGGCAGATGAGTCTGTTTCTCAGCAAAGCAGATGACTGGCTGGCACATGAGCCTGTTTCTCAGCAAAGCAGATGGCTGGCTGGCAGATGAGCCTGTTTCTCAGCAAAGCAGATGGCTGGCTAGCAGATGAGCCTGTTTCTCAGCAAAGCAGATGACTGGCTGGCACATGAGCCTGTTTCTCAGCAAAGCAGATGGCTGGCTGGCAGATGAGCCTGTTTCTCAGCAAAGCAGATGACTGGCTGGCAGATGAGCCTGTTTCTCAGCAAAGCAGATGACTGGTTGGCAGATGAGCCTGTTTCTCAGCAAGGCTGCAGCCACTTGGTGGAACCTCTAGGTCAGGCAAATCTTCAGCAATGTTGCCTTTGATTCAGTGGACACTCACAAGAAATTTCATCACTGTACTGTTCAAATGAATGACTGAGTTCATACAAAATTCATCTCCACGGATGATAATATGGTGCAATGTACACATTAACACTTACATATAGACCACAACTACTTTGATGCCCATTTCAATGATACATCGCTTCAAATATTCTGCTCTTAAAATATAAATTTTTAAAGAAAACTAGGCCATCTTTGTAATTGCTGCAACAGGTAAAGAAGTCATTCACAGACAATTCTAACAACATCACCAGTGCCGTGAAAACCCTGACCACAAAACCCCAAGCTGCCCACCAATTCTAAGTTCCTCTAAACAGACACAAACGTATTTCCCCCCCGATTCCCATTTGCCATGAGGAAGTAAGGACTGGAAGGTGGCAGCCATGAAGTGGTCGTTTCTGTTTCTCAACAGAAAGAGAAATGATAAAGTTGACAGCTATGACCTTAGTTGTTAATTCATTTGTCCATCAGCTTAAAATCATGTGTAGTGTGGTCACAAAACTTAGCCGATGTGGTGTAGCGTATATGAGCTAGTCCGCACAGTGATGCCTCCTTGATGAAAGTGAAACTGACAGCTATGGCTTCTTCTTCTGCAGTTGATTTTATTTAACTGGCTGGGTCAGATCTTCAATCCTGTCGCCACAGCCATGATAAAGTGTAGTGCTCTCAGGGACATGTTGAGTGGGAACTGCAAGAAAGTTGTCACATGTGTTGAGGAGGATGTGGTGAAGCTGTATCACAATACAACAGGTGTGAGCTTCATGCATGTCTGTTGAGGCAGCTTGAATCATTCCACTAGCAAGCTGTGTATTCCCCCATACTGACCACTCTGTTCTATCAAACACACACTGCAGCACACACAACCCCCCCAACTGAGGGTTGTGCACAAGGGACCAGCCACATCCCGTGACATGGACACAGAACACAGTGCTACACACAGCACACTTACCTGCAGATCCTCCGTTGATCATGCTCAGTATTTTGCTCTGGGGATCTGGTGCCGATGCAGGGGATGGCTGCAGCTGCTGTGGATAAGAAAGCGGTTGTTGCTGACGATACGACGGCTGTGGCTCATAGTGAGACTGTTGCTGCCGGTTGGATGTTTCCTGTTGCGGCTGCCCATAGGAGGGTTGAGAGTGTGGTGGCTGGTACAGGGACTGCTGCTGTGGCTGTAGCTGCTGCAGTCCTGGTGAAGTTACACACAACCAACACCAATGGCTGTCACTACAGACATTTTCTTCATCTACACACAAGACTGTGTCTTCACAAAGTCAACAATCACAAATGCTTAGGGACAGGACAAACACGCCCCAAGTACATGGTGACATGAAGTATGAAAATAAACAGACATGTCAGTATTTTACGCCTGAAACTATTTCACTTTGGGGTAGTTTGGAGAAATTTGTCAGAAGTGACCAAATCTACAACACATCAAGCATGATGGCAAAACAACCACTAGTTTATGATGCTATTTTTATCTTTTCTGCTATTTTTTTCAAAGGATGCATTCCAAATAAAGCACATTAATAGTAAACTGATTACACTACATTTCAGAAGCCTTTCAAGGCAAAGCGCAAAAACAAACACTCATGAAACGGACTATATCACAATTAAGTAAGACACTCCTACAATTACATTCATCTACTAACATAAACAGAAGTTGAATACATGATTTCATTTTAATTAAGTTTCTGTTTAAAAGTGTCAAATTGAGATGCTTGTCCACGTTTCCAAACTTTAGAGGCATCTTCTATTTCCCAAACTTAAAAAGGTCTTGAAACTGCTATCACAGTTGTACAAAAGTTTTCCAACTCTTCATGGAGCATGTGAAACCTGCAAGTGTGAGACAAGACTATCTTCTGTCAGACCATCCTCTGCCAGATCATCTTCTGCCAGACCATCTTCTGTCAGATCATCTTCTGTCAACATGCTCCTCCTCAAAGTGCATGACCATCCCGGTCAACAAACTCTTAGGTGTAAAACAGACAATCCCCAGTCAACTAACTTCACCAGAGCCTAAAACAGAGACACTCCTGTCAACAAACATGCTCTTCCTCAGAGTGCAAGACAATCCCAGTCAACAAACTCTCAGGAGTTCAACAGACAATCCCCAGTCAACAAACTCTCAGGTGTTCAACAGACAATCCCCCAGTCAACAAACTCTCGAGTTCAACAGACAATCCCCAGTCAACAAACTCTCAAGTGTTCAACAGACAATCCCCAGTCAACAAACTCTCGAGTTCAACAGACAATCCCCCAGACAACAATCCCCAGTCAACAAACTCTCAAGTGTTCAACAGACAATCCTCAGTCAACAAACTCTCAGGTGTTCAACAGACAATCCCCAGTCAACAAACTCTCAGGTGTTCAACAGACAATCCCCAGTCAACAAACTCTCAGGTGCTCAACAGACAATCCCCCAGTCAACAAACTCTCAGTGTGTTCGACAGACAATCCCCCAGTCAACAAACTGTCAGGTGTTCAACAGACAATCCCCAGTCAACAAACTGTCAGGTGTTCGACAGACAATCCCCAGTCAACAAACTCTCAGGTGTTCAACAGACAATCCCCAGTCAACAAACTCTCAGGAGTTCAACAGACAATCCCCAGTCAACAACCTCTTCCTTAAAGCCTAAAGCAGAAACACTTTTGTCAACAAACACGGTCTTCCTGACAGAGTGAAACAGACATCCCCATGACAACAAAGATCTTCATCAAACTACACAAATATCCCCTATGAACAAACTCTTCACCACGGTTAAGTTTTTTTTTTTAAAAACATTTATCAGGGTTCGTACAGATTTCCTGACAAAAAAATAAAGGATTTTTAAGGACTTTTCAAACACTTGGGTTTTTTTCAATTCAAGGACTTACTTCAATGATAATTTTAGAAAAATAATCATGAAATACTGACACAAATTAAATTACTGTCCAGGACCTGTTTCCATACATGGCAAAAGGCTTTGCTTTTGTCTCCACCTGGGTCTACCTGCAACCATTCTTTGTACTGTTCTTTCCATACATGGCAAAAGGCTTTGCTTTTGTCTCCACCTGGGTCTACCTGTAACCATTCAAAGGCTTTGCTTTTGTCTCCACCTGGGTCTACCTGTAACCATTCTTTGCACTGTTCTTTCCATACATGGCAAAAGGCTTTGCTTTTGTCTCCACCTGGGTCTACCTGTAACCATTCAAAGGCTTTGCTTTTGTCTCCACCTGGGTCTACCTGTAACCATTCTTTGCACTGTTCTTTCCATACATGGCAAAAGGCTTTGCTTTTATCTCCACCTGGGTCTACCTGTAACCATTCAAAGGCTTTGCTTTTGTCTCCACCTGGGTCTACCTGTAACCATTCAAAGGCTTTGCTTTTGTCTCCACCTGGGTCTACCTGTAACCATTCAAAGGCTTTGCTTTGTCTCCACCTGGGTCTACCTGTAACCATTCTTTGTACTGTTCTTTTCCCAGGCAAACAACATTAAACAAACACTTCCCCGGCATGTTGGCTTCTCAACTTCAAGACGGCAGATCATTCTCTCATGTGTGCGGGCTCCATGAAGGCCGGTAACTCTGGTGATTTTACATGTAGCAGGTCGTCAGTCAACTCTGACACGGAATTCTTTTTACTTTCATACTTTTTAAAAATTCAATTTCAATTTTTTTTTTTAAACAAGGTTTTACACAGACATTATTCGAAGTCATCGGCAGTGACAATATTTAAGCACTTTTTAAGACCCTATGAGCAAAAGCCTGATTTTCACGAACTTTCAAGGCCTTGAAAAGGGGGTCCCAAAAATTAAGCACTTTTAAGGTCTGAGACGCACACTTGTGCAGAAGAAATATCACGATTATCATTATTCCTATATCAGTATCATTATTATCATCATTACTACCTTGACTGACATTGTCTCCTTCCTGATAGCCTCGTTTTCATTCAACGCCCATCTTAAGCCGAACTGGATAAAGATAAATGATCACTCGTTCATTTTTTTATTGTCCTGAGTGGTGTTGTGTATTTTGCCTGAAGAAGACCTAAAAGGTCGAAACGCATTGTGTTTTGTCTTGTGATTCATTTGTCTACTTTTTTCTGTGGAGTCTATGAGTAATTCTAACAATTTGTTTTCCACCTGCAGCGCCTCACGTTGCAACTAGACCTTCACCATGGTGTAACACAGCCTCTGTGCAGACACACCACCACCCCCCAGCCCCCAGCATGCAGGTCACTCACCTTCTGTGGCGGGTGGCTGTGGTCGTTTGATGGTCCCCAGTGCCCTGTCCTTCCTGTCCTGCAGGAAGCTGATCATCTTGTCCAGCTCCTCCACGGACAGGGCCGGTTGTCCACCAGCAGGTTCAGCAGGTAGGCGATGTTCTTGGGCAGGGCACCGTGGCTGCCCTGGTCCTTCTGCTCCACCTTCACTCCATCCCCTGCCGCAGGTTTCTCCTTGTTCTGGGCTGCCAGCTTCTCCTTCTCTGCCGTCAGGAATTTCTCAAAGCTGCGCGCCACCAGGTCCACAGCGTCGTCCATGGGCATGTTTCTGTGCTCTGGGGGGGACACCAAGCTATTGGCTTAACACAATTTACATTTCAAAGAGAAACATCCAAAACTTAATCCAGCGGCATGTTTCTGTGCTCTGGGGGGGACACCAAGCTATTGGCTTTACACAATTTACATTTCAAAGACAAACATCCAAAACTTAATCCAGCGGCATGTTTCTGTGCTCTGGGGGGACACCAAGCTATTGGCTTTACACAATTTACATTTCAAAGAGAACCATCCAAAACTTAATCCAGCGGCATGTTTCTGTGCTCTGGGGGGGGGGGGACACCAAGCTACTGGCTTTACACAATATACATTTCAAAGAGGAACATCCAAAACTTAATCCAGCGGCATGTTTCTGTGCTCTGGGGGACACCAAGCTATTGGCTTTACACAATTTACATTTCAAAGAGAAACATCCAAAACTTAATCCAGCGGCATGTTTGTGTGCTCTGGGGGGGGGGGGGGGGGGGGGGGGGGACACCAAGCTATTGGCTTTACACAATTTACATTTCAAAGAGAAACATCCAAAACTTAATCCAGCAGCATGTTTCTGTGCTCTGGGGGACACCAAGCTATTGGCTTTACACAATTTACATTTTAAAAAGAAACATCCAAAACTTAATCCAGCGGCATGTTTCTGTGCTCTGGGGGGACACCAAGCTATTGGCTTTACACAATTTACATTTCAAAGAGAAACATCCAAAACTTAATCCAGCGGCATGTTTCTGTGCTCTGGGGGGGACACCAAGCTATTGGCTTTACACAATTTACATTTCAAAGACAAACATCCAAAACTTAATCCAGCGGCATGTTTCTGTGCTCTGGGGGACACCAAGCTATTGGCTTTACACAATTTACATTTCAAAGAGAACCATCCAAAACTTAATCCAACGGCATGTTTCTGTGCTCTGGGGGGGACACCAAGCTATTGGCTTTACACAATTTACATTTCAAAGAGAAACATCCAAAACTTAATCCAGCGGCATGTTTCTGTGTTTTGGGGAACACCATGCTACTACTGACTTTACACATTTAAAATTTCAGAGTGAAACATCCAAAATTTCATCCAGGGGCATGTTTCTGTGCTCTATGGGGACACCACGCTGCTTGCTTTACACAATTATCATTTCAAAGACAAACATCCAAAATTTCATCCAAGGGCATGTTTCTGTGCTCTGGGGGAACACCATGCTACTGGCTTTACTCTTTTTGCATTTCAAACAGAAACATCCAAAAAATTCATCCAGGGGCATGTTTCTGTGCTCTATGGGGACACCATGCTGCTTGCTTTACACAATTAACATTCCGAACAAAAACATCCAAAAATCAACAGTTTTCGTTTCACCGTTTAGAATAAACATATCAAAACTTGAAACATCCCTTGATTAGTATCCTTATATTTTTTCCCCACCATAAGCAAAAAAAAAAAGATTGCCATCAACCTGCAGAATTACCTTACCCAAAAGTACACAAAGTATCAGCAATATTGACTATTTACTCAAATCATATAAAATCTGCGCAACTTTCACCAACACCTACAATGTCATAAGTTTGATAACAGTATGGGGAGTTTGTATTATACTCCCTGTTTGGCTAGTATACTTACCATGTCAGACCATAGAGGCAGTCTCGAAAGAAAAACAGTCGGCAATAACGGCAGATTGCCTGTTCGACTCGGCCGATTGCCTGTTCGACTTCGATCGCAACGCTCGTGTGTCCGCCGATCGGGCAGAGGAGGAATAGTAACGATGGTCGCGTGTCCCCTGCGCGGACCCCTCCTCCACACCGATCGTACGCTCATCATAGGTGTGAGCGGATTGTCCCCTGGAATCGACACGCGGGTCCTCCGAGGCAGAGAGCGACTCCTGAAACAAGGAGAGGCTCGACCCGTTAGTGTCCTTCACCAAGTTGGGCACTGGTGGTGAGACAAACACGGAACGCACGATCGCAAAGAGGAGACAAAGAGGTGGGTCGAGGGATAGAAAGAGCTCGAACAACCTCGTGAGGGGCACTGGTAGTGCGATAAATGCAATGAAATCGCGCGAAAATGACGGTACTAGAGAACTGTTCAATCGAAGGAGCTCGATCGAAAGTGCCGCCGGTGTAACAAAATGGCGGAACGACCGGCGAAGAGGAATGGTGACGACGAGGAAGGTCGTTGAATCAGGTATCTGAATGGACGGAGAGGCGAACTGGAACTCGCTGACAAAGGGCCGCTAAGGGCTAAATAAGGCGAGGAGATGGGGAACCGGCCATGTAGTTCCGAGATTCCGAATTGCGAGATGCACGGAAAACAAAGTCGCGAGTGCCGAGAACAAGGCACGAACGCGAGAAGCGTGTGGTTGGATAAAAAAAATCAATAAAACACGCCAAACCAAAGCCTCACACGGCAAGGGTACAGGGGTTCAGCGCGCAAGCCACAACAAAACAAGCAAAGAAGCAAACACAAGGCTATCTTAACACAACGGCAAAGAAAAGGCGAGACAGAGCACAAGACTTATCTTGCTTGGACGGCAGGCCGAGAGAGAATGAGGTACAGGAAGTTTACACGGCTTCTTCCTACGGCGGAAGTAGGGTGGGCGTCACGTGACTGTCTTATTACTGCATTAGCCACACAAAAACTTCGGCCTGGCAGAGCTGACTAACTGCCGTGGAATGCTATGGTCTGACATGGTACAGTATATGATGCCAAACTTAGTTCATTCAGAGAGGAGAGATAGAGGGGGCGGGAGATATGGGAGGGGGCAAAAAGCTGAAATAATGTGGGAACACTTTTGGCTAATGTCACCCTGAAAGAACCGAAGTTTAAACAGTAGGAAATTTACACATCTGCACTTCAGTACATTCATACAAAGACATTAAAAGATTCCTTTGAGTATTCAGCTGGTAAGGTATATGACAGGCTACAATTGAGCAACTTGTAATGCATATATTCAATCTCTATATGGAAAGCCCTTACCATAAGGAAAGTCTTTACAAAAGCTCTTATTGTTCTTGTCTCTTCTAGAATATGAATTCACAGGATCAATCTTCCTGTTCTTGAAGTGTAAAAATACTATGGAGAATTTTGTGGATGTGAGAACTCACAAGTGACTAGCTAAGCTTATGCGAGACCTGTTTACCTTTTCCTCAACTATTCAGTAAAGCATGGCATAGGCTTTCAGGGTTTGTTTGTCTTTTTTAATTAGTATTTAAACACATGTCATCTGAAGCACAATTTGCCCTCACATGCCAAATGATGCAATTTTAGTTTCCAAGAGTAAAGACTGGTCAACAGTTCTTGCCTGAAACTTTTAACCATCAGACCCAATTACAACTTTCTGTCTACAGGTAGGTACCTGAAACTTTTAACCATCAGACCCAATTACAACTTTCTGTCTACAGGTAGGTACCTGAAACTTTTAACCATCAGACCCAATTACAACTTTCTGTCTACAGGTAGGTACCTGAAACTTTTAACCATCAGACCCAATTACAACTTTCTGTCTACAGGTAGGTACCTGAAACTTTTAACCATCAGACCCAATTACAACTTTCTGTCTACAGGTAGGTACCTGAAACTTTTAACCATCAGACCCAATTACAACTTTCTGTCTACAGGTAGGTACCTGAAACTTTTAACCATCAGACCCAATTACAACTTTCTGTCTACAGGTAGGTACCTGAAACTTTTAACCATCAGACCCAATTACAACTTTCTGTCTACAGGTAGGTACCTGAAACTTTTAAACCATCAGACCCAATTACAACTTTCTGTCTACAGGTAGGTACCTCTACATCTGAAACTTTTAACCAAACAGACCCAATTACAACTTTCTGTCTACAGGTAGGTACCTCTACATCTGAAACTTTTAACCATCAGACCCAATTACAACGTTCTGTCTACAGGGAGGTACCTCTACATCGAAACTTTTAACCATCAGACCCAATTACAACTTTCTGTCTACAGGTAGGTACCTCTACATCTGAAACTTTAACCATCAGACCCAAATTACAACTTTCTGTCTACAGGTAGGTACCTGAAACTTTTAACCATCAACCCATTACAACTTTCTGTCTACAGGTAGGTACCTGAAACTTTTAACCATCAGACCCAATTACAACTTTCTGTCTACAGGTAGGTACCTGAAACTTTTAACCATCAGACCCAATTACAACTTTCTGTCTACAGGTAGGTACCTGAAACTTTTAACCATCAGACCCAATTACAACTTTCTGTCTACAGGTAGGTACCTGAAACTTTTAACCATCAGACCCAATTCAACTTTCTGTCTACAGGTAGGTACCTGAAACTTTTAACCATCAGACCCAATTACAACTTTCTGTCTACAGGTAGGTACCTGAAACTTTTAACCATCAGACCCAATTACAACTTTCTGTCTACAGGTAGGTACCTGAAACTTTTAACCATCAGACCCAATTACAACTTTCTGTCTACAGGTAGGTACCTGAAACTTTTAACCATCAGACCCAATTACAACTTTCTGTCTACAGGTAGGTACCTGAAACTTTTAAAACCCTCAGACCCAATTACAACTTTCTGTCTACAGGTAGGTACCTCTACATCTGAAACTTTTAACCATCAGACCCAATTACAACTTTCTGTCTACAGGTAGGTACCTCTACATCTGAAACTTTTAACCATCAGACCCAATTACAACTTTCTGTTACAGGTAGGTACCTCTACATCTGAAACTTTTAACCATCAGACCCAATTACAACTTTCTGTCTACAGGTTAGGTACCTCTACATCTGAAACTTTTAACCATCAGACCCAATTACAACTTTCTGTCTACAGGTAGGTAAACCCCTACATCTGAAACTTTTAACCATCAGACCCAATTACAACTTTCTGTCTACAGGTAGGTACCTCTACATCTGAAACTTTTTTAAACCCTCAGACCCAATTACAACTTTCTGTCTACAGGTAGGTACCTCTACATCTGAAACTTTTAAACCATCAGACCCAATTACAACTTTCTGTCTACAGGTAGGTACCTCTACATCTGAAACTTTTAACCATCAGACCCAATTACAACTTTCTGTCTGCAGGTAGGTACCTCTACATCTGAAACTTTTAACCATCAGACCCAATTACAACTTTCTGTCTACAGGTAGGTACCTCTACATCTGAAACTTTTAACCATCAGACCCAATTACAACTTTCTGTCTACAGGTAGGTACCTCTACATCTGAAACTTTTAACCATCAGACCCAATTACAACTTTCTGTCTACAGGTAGGTACCTCTACATCTGAAACTTTTAACCATCAGACCCAATTACAACTTTCTGTCTACAGGTAGGTACCTCTACATCTGAAACTTTTAACCATCAGACCCAATTACAACTTTCTGTCTACAGGTAGGTACCTCTACATCTGAAACTTTTAACCATCAGACCCAATTACAACTTTCTGTCTACAGGTAGGTACCTCTACATCTGAAACTTTTAACCATCAGACCCAATTACAACTTTCTGTCTACAGGTAGGTACCTCTACATCTGAAACTTTTAACCATCAGACCCAATTTACAACTTTCTGTCCTACAGGTAGGTACCTCTACATCTGAAACTTTTAACCATCAGCCCCAATTACAACTTTCTGTCTACAGGTAGGTACCTCTACATCTTTATGTGTTTTCTACTTGCATTTTTCCTTGCTTTAGGAATGCTTCAAGCCCCTTACTTATTCTGGAGGTAAGCATGTAAAGAAATACCCATCATCTTTGTCATTTTGCAAACACCTGGCATCTTTGAACAACTACTGACCATCATAATCAGCAAATGCAGCTCATATGCATTCAAGAGCTCAACCATGCAATGGTAAAAACCACCAATTCTGTCTGTATCTACAGTCAGTCTTATCTATTCAATGTTATTCCTCCAGAAATCAATGCTGTCACTCTCATTACACCAACCAATTATCTGTCATCCTAATTTGCACAGCTCTATGCTGCAAGAAATAATCCCTTCTCAATTGATCAGAAACCAATTTATCAGATTAAAACCAATTTTTTTTTAAAAACAGTAATAAACTTCACAACTGATTACAGTATGTATCCAGGCAAAGCAACTGGCCGTTTATTCAAGGCACATCATGACACAGTATTTTCCCCAAATCAGGAACCGCACTTTGCTCCTAGCCGCTTTCTCAGAGTATTCCAGGCTTCATCCTAGGAGTCAACTTATCCTGTGTGATTGTGCAAGATGGTGGCCATGATGTTCTGATTAAAGATGACAATCTACAGCTTTTCTGCCAGTTCCTACAGTTCATCTTGACTCACCC
>JAFLJL010018613.1:0-10000 GCA_018398815.1 Conus ventricosus | reverse complement strand
CCCCTACCCCACCCCTATACCCCCAACCCCCCCCCCCCCCCCCCCGCCCTCATGTCTCTTTCCTTCTACAGAACATTTCAGACGCCTTCAAATTGTGAAGAAAAAACAATCTTTTGACATGGGCAGGAACAGCAGAGGTTATTTCAGCAGATTTAGCTGTGGAATATCAGACATCACAGCCCATCGTCACTGACGTGCACGAGGTTGACAGATCCTAACAGACACTATCCATTTACGCCAGAATGTAACAAAGATGAATAGCATCCTCTCTCCCTGGCTGACGACAATATAGACTGGGACAGTTTTTATAAAACATCCATGTGTTTATTCCGCACTGGTGTGCTTATGGCACGTCAAAACTAAATAAAGTTGTTTGCTTTTTGTATATAAAGCATTAAAGCGGCGAATGTTGCTAAAAGATCCACACACGAAAAAAGAAACAATCCATCATAGTGATAAAACTTCCATGTGTATTTGCTAGCGTGCTGTTGTTGTTCCTGTTCGCTTTCTTATGCTTACATTTGTCGATGAGCGATTCTTATATTTATACGATCTTAACCCACCCCTTTCTAAAAAAAAAAAAAAAGAAAAAAAAAAAAGAGGTCGGGGCCTTTGCTGAACAAATCATTTGTTCAGTCCATTCAGTCGTTCTCTATTCCACCCATCCCCCCACCCCCCCCCCCCCCCCCCCCCCCCCCCCCCCCCCCCCCCCCCCCCCCCCCCCCCCCCCACCCCCCTCTATTTTTGCCTCTTCCTGTTTCCGTCTCTCTTTTCCTTTATTTTTGCCTGGTTTTCTCTCTCTTCTCTTTTTTTTTAAAAAATCTAATTTCCCCTTTGTCTAATTTCCCGCCTTCCTCTGTTTCTGCCTAACCCTCCCTCCTCCTCTCTCTCTCTCCTCTCTCTCTCTCCTCTCTCTCTCTCTCTCTCTCTCTCTCTCTCTCTACCTCTCTCCCCTCCACCACGCCTCCCTCTCTCACATGTATAATGCAACCTCCGATCCCTGAAGCCACAAAGCATCCCAGGTTCCTGAATCCCCTACCCTCAGGCCAAAGGAATGGGCAACACACCTAAGGATTGGCCGGCCTCAGTCCTCCCCCCCCCCCCCCCCCCCCCCCCCCCCCCCCCCCCCCCCCCCCCCCCCCCCACCCCCCCCCCCCCCCCCCCCCCCCTCCCCCCCCCCCCCCCCCCCCACCCCCCCCCCCCCCCCTCCCTTCCCCACTGCGCCCCATGAAGCCAGCTCTTTGCTCAGTTCCCCCCCCTCCCAGCTCCCCCCCCCCCCCCCCCCCCCACTCCTTCCACTGCGCCATGGAAGCAGGCTCTTTGCTCAGTGTCAGCTCCCCCCCCCCCCCCCCCCTCCTTCCACTGCGCCATGGAAGCAGGCTCTATGCCAGTGTCAGCTCCCCCCCCCCCCCCCCCCGCGCCCACCCATGCCATTCAGCTCCCCCCCCCCCCCCCCCCCCACTCCTTCCACTGCGCCATGGAAGCAGGCTCTATGCTCAGTGTCAGCCTTGTTTGTTTGTTTCTCTCCGGCATGCATGTTTCACAAAAACACTGCGGGTTTCATCATACACAGGCTTTCCCGCACAGGCACAATCGCACATGCACGCACGTTCGCGCGCTCATTCATACTCACGCTCACACGCAGGCATTCGGTTTTTTTGTTGTTGTTTTTTTTTGTGCGCTTGAGCGCGCAATCGCATGTATGTACGCGCATACACACACCACCCGTCCCAAATACGTGTGCACACACACACACAACACACACACACACACACACACACACACACACACACATATACTATATATATATATATAATATAATATATATATATATATATATATATATATATTATATATATATATATTGAATTATAAACAAAGCTTGCTCTTATGTCTTAGATTGAAAAAAATAGGGGGAGATACGCATTCATACCTGCAGTGGCAGATGATTCTGCCTAACTAACAGTATGTGCTTGGTATATGACCAGGAGTTATATGTTAGCGAGTTTCCCTCCCTATTGGAGGATGTCTCTCCCCCTTGGAGAATATAAGCTTACTGAAGGCTCATTTTTAGAAGCATTATTTTTATTTTTCTCCATCCACCCACTCAAGCACATACTGTTAGTTAGGCAGAATCATCTGCCACTGCAGGTATGAATGCGTATCTCCCCTATTTCTTCAATCTAAGACATAAGAGCAAGCTTTGTTTATAATTCAATATTTCTTGCAGTCATTGCAACACCAGCTGCTCTGTAAATAGCTGGAACGGTGCTCGGTACTTATCCTTGGAATTTATTAGTTTGTTTTATATATATACATGAACACACATACATGAACACACACATACATGAACACACACGCGCGCACGCGTGCGCGCAAGCACGCACGCCCCCCCCCCTCCCCCCTCACACACACACACACACAGCGCGTGCGCGTGCCAGCGCGAAACTTTCAGCATTCCTCCTAAGACCCAACGGTCGAGCACAATTTGAGTCATGAGCCATTGGGTTTGGCCGCCAAGGAAGTCGGAGATATATTTCTATCTTCTTTTTCCTATTAATAAACAATCGCAAACAGAAATGAAATGGTTGCATCAACGATGAAAAATAAGAGATCACAGAAAAAAGCCCAACCAGCATTACATCTTGAACTGGTGTGTGCGTGTGTGGAGTGGTGAGTGCGAGTGAGTGAGTGAGTGAGTGAGAGAGAGAGAGAGAGAGAGTGTGTGTGTGTGTGTGTGTGTGTGTGTGTGTGTGTGTGTGTGTGTGTGTGTGTGTGTGTATGTTTGTGTGTGCGTGCGTGTACATGCGAGCGTGTATGCGGGCATGCGTGCGTGCGTGTATATATGTGTGTGTGCAAGCGTGCGCGCGCGCAAGTATGTGTGAGTTTGTGCTTGAGCGCGCCCGCGTTTGTATGTATATGTGTGTGTGCAAGCGTGCGCACGCGTGATGTTTGTGCGCGTGCGTGCGTGCATATATGGTATGGTTTGGTGTGGTATGGTCAGGACTCTGTGTGTGTGTCTGTGTCTGTGTCTGTGTGTGTAAACACAGGAAACAGTGTGCCGCTTTGCCTGCGTTTTTACCAGTATTGTATGAACTCAATATCTTTCCTTTGTACACGTACAATAAACACTCCAAAAAATGTGAAAACGATGGACCACTTACACCTCTCTCTCTCTCTCTCTCTCTCTCTCTCTCTCTCTCTCCTCTCTCTCTCTCTCTCTCAAACACACACACACACACACACACACACACACACACAACACACAAAACAGAGCACATATGCATGTGGATAAGCGACGTTATCGCGCGGCTCATGTAGCCTACATGTTATCTTGTACAGAGCAGGTCTCCCCCAAAACAAACACTGGCCCGTCTCTCTACTCCACGTTTTCTTGGGACTGTTTCTATTATTTACAGATTTCGCGCTCACATTAATTCCCCAATGTTGTGTGGTTGTGTGTGTGTGTGTGTGTGTGTGTGTGTGTGTGTGTGTGTGTGTGTGTGTGTGTGTGTGTGTGTGTGCGTGTGTATGTGTGTATGTGTGTGCGTGTGTTGTGTGCGTGTGTGTGCGTGCGTGCGTATGTGTGTGTGTGTGTGTGGGGTGCGTGCGTGCGTGCGTGCGTGCGTGCGTGCGTGCGTGTGTGTACGTATGTGTGTGTGTGTGTGTATGGGGTGTTTGGTGCGTGTGCGTGCGTGTGCGTGCGTGTGTGTGCGTGTGTGCGTGTGTGCGTGCGGGCGTGCGTGCGTGCGTGCGTGCATCCATGTGTGTGTGTGTGTGTGTGTGTGTGAGTGTGGTGTGCTCCACTTATGTTTATATTGACTGTTACTGTTCTTTGTACTAATTCATAGGATATTGCGCATTAGTTACCCTGTTGTCTGCAAAGACAATGCCAAACCGCAACGAACTTGCTTACTGTTGGACCTCGGACTGAACTTCTCTCTCTCTCTCTCTATCCTCTTCTCTCTCTCTCTGCTCTCTCTTTCTCTCTTCTCTCTCTCTCGGCGTTCGGGGAGCAAGCTTACCTTGCACAGCCCATGGTACAAACCCCAACTGGCATCGTCGGTTCTCAGTCCTGAGTCTTTCGGAGGCGAGTATTGTCGTTGCTTCTCTCAGTCTTTCAGGGGGCATTTGTCATTCCAATCACACCCCGTTCCACACAGCGTTCTGTCTTCTGGGGTGGTTGTGGGACTGCGCGGTTTTCTTCTTTTCCCTTTTTGCTGTTTCTTTCTTATCTTTAGCCCTGACCCGACTGTCGCTCTCTCTGTCTCTCTGTCTGCTCTCTGGTCCTCTGTCTCTCTCTGTTCTCTCAGTCTCTCTCTCTCATCTTCTCTCTCTCTCTCTCTCTACGTTACGTCTCTCCTCTCCTCCCTCCCTCCCCTCAGTAGTTTCTTTGTGGACGTTTATGAGCGATTGGCATTCAAGGGACCCTTCGGGGCTTACACTCATTTCTTTTGCCAGGACTATTAATTCTTGTCGGTGGAGTTATTCAGGATCTTACACCGAGAAGAGAGCGGGAATAGATCTGAAATGACCGAAGGGGCAAGGAAAGAACGGAAGAATGATGGAAAGAATGAAAGCGTGAGAGGAGAGAGAGAGGAGAAGCGAGCGAGGAGACGCCCGAGAGCTGGACGGGAGAGGAGAGGAGGATGGGGAGAGAGGCAGGAGAGCGTAGAGAGGAGGAGTGGAAGGAGGAAGGAGGAGAGAGGAGGAATAGAGAGAGAAAGGCGGGGCGACGAGAGAAGAGGAGAGAGAGAGAGAGAGCGGAGAGGAGAGAGAGAGTGTGATGAGAGAGAGCTGAGGAAGAGAGAGAGAGAGAGAGGAGAGGAGGGAAAATTAAACGAAAGAGAACGGAAGAAAGAATAACGAGAGAAAGAATTGAATCAGAATCAGCCAGAGGGACAAAACGCGACCCAAAGGGAGGGGACAACTAAGTAAGGAAAGGAAAGAAAGAAAGGGTATAAGCATACAAAGACAACAACAGAATGAAAGAAAACAAAGAAAGAGGGAAAAAGACAGAAATAAGAACAGCCCTGACAAGAAAGAAGGGAGCAGAGGAGCGAGAGAGGACCCCCGGAGAGAGAGCGAGGGACGAGGGAAAGAGATGAGAGAGAGGAGGAACGAGAGGGGGGAGGAGGAAGAGAGATCATGGAAAGGGGAGGCCGGAGGAAGGAGGAGGGAGACGGGAGGGAAGGAGGCAGAGAGAAGGGCGGGAGGAGGGGAGAGAGAGGAGAGAGAGGAGAGAGAGCGAGAGAGCGGAGAGATGAGAGAGTGAGAGAGAGAGAGCAGAGAGAAAAGCAAACAAAACAATGACCGTATCCAATTAAACATCTTAGCAAACCCAACCAATGACTGCTCTCAAACATAATCATGAGAAAAGTCAAGACAGAAAGGTACAAAACGCACCTGCGGAAGGCGGGGGGGGGTGGGGAGGGAATATGAGGGGGATGGTGGGATGTTAACTCCTGCGCAATGCATTTGCGCGTGTGCTAATCCCCGCACTACAGACGTCTACACCTACCAAAGGAAAAAACATCACAACAACAAAAAACAAACGTATGCACACACCACACACACACACACACCCACCCCCACCACCCCACCACACACACATACACACCACTCACACACACACGTGGCGCGCGTGCGGCGCGCTCGTTCGCAGACAAAACACAACACATACATATGCGAGGAGAGAGGAGAGAGACGAGACGTGGAGAGAGACAGAGAGAGAGGTAGATGAGAAGAGAGAGAGAGACACACACACACACACACTCACACCACACACACCACACACACACACACACACACACCGTGCCGTCCTTCCATGATCAAATCAGTGTTTGCGGAATTCGAAACCAGAAAGCGCCCAGCCCGCAAAGAGAGGAGCCTGACCAGGACCGCTGTTGCATGCCCAGATGTGTGGAGTATCTGTGTGTCCAGCTTGGCTCGCGTCACACTGCGGAGTCCCTGGACGATTATCGACCACCACGGAATCCATGATGATTAAAGGGCGTGCGTTTGATCGCGCCAAGGTGGATCAGCCTTGAATGGCACAGAGCTATCTGTCGCTCGCAACAACATAGGCATCCAAATCAAAATATTTTTTAAACTGATGCCAAGGTCGGGAGGTCGCCTCTCCCCCCCCCCCCCCCCCCCCCCCCCCCCCCTTCTTTCCTTCCGAAAAATTTCCCAGAATTCAACGCGGTTTTACATCTTGCCCCCCCCCCCCCCCCCCCCCCCCCCCCCCCCCCCCCCCACCTTCCGGACAGATCGAGTTTGCATGGACGTCACATGGGCAGGTCCGATGTCAAGGGCGCAACCTCTCCGGAAGGCACGCGTGGAGAGGAAGATGTGTACTACTTGGTGGGCTTATGTGTTTCTTTGTTGTAAATGGAGGTATAAATAACAAGTACTTACATAAATGTCAGGAGGCTTGGACCTCGTGCCGCTGCCAGACGATGCCTTGGACATCTGCTGCTCCGCATCAACACCGTCATGGGAGACCCACTGTAAACACACACCCACACACACCCCACACACACCACACACACACAACACACCGAATAATTACCAGTGGCTGATACTTCAACGGTTTGTGTTGTCAGTACAGCGATTTGCTTCTTCTCTGTGTGCTCTTGCACGTGATACCGCGTTCCATTTCTTAATGTTGCTGAACAGAGAGTTCCATAGATACATGTTGATGAACATAGAGTTCCATAGATATTGTTGATGACAGCGAGTTCATGTACTGTTGATGAAAGAGAGTTCCATTGCATAATGTTGATGACCAGAGAGTTCCATTGATCATGTTGATGAACCGAGAGTTCCATTGATAATGCAGCTGCCCGCGGAGTTCCCGCTTGTAATGCCTGATGAACTGGAGTTCCATTGATGATGTTGATGAACAGAGAGTTCCATTGATGATGTTGATGCACAGATGTGTTCCCATTGTAATTTTTTGTGATGAACAGAGGTTCCATTGCTTAATCTTGTGACACAGAGAGTTCCATTGATAATGCTGAACAGAGAGTTCCATTGATTACTGTTGATGCACCAGAGATAGTTCCACTTGAAAATGTTGAATAACAGAGAGTTCATTGTATACTGTTGATGAACAAGACGGAGTTCCATGGATAATGTTGCTGAACAGAGTGTTTCCATTGATCCTGTTGCTGCCCAGAGAGTTCCAGTGCTAATGTTGATGAACAGAGAGTCCCTTGATACCTGTTAATGCACAGCGAGTTCCCCCTTGATACGTTGATGAAAGAAGAGTTCCATTGATAATGTGTTTTTTATTGAACAGAGAGTTCCAGTGGATAATATTTGATGCAAACTCAGAGGTTCATTGATACTGTTGATACACCAGCGTTCCCTTGCTAAGTGATGAACAGAGAGTTCCATTGTCATGTTGCTGAACAGAGAGATTCCATTGCTCATGTTGATGACAGACGAGTTCCCATTGATAATGCTGCACAGAGAGTTCCATTGATCAATGCTGATGACCTAGAGAGTTCCATTGATAATGTTGATGACCTGAGAGTTCCATTTGATTTAATGTGATGAACAGACGAGTTCCATGATAATGTGATGAACAGAGAGTTCCATTGATAATGTTGCTGAACAGAGGAGTTCCATTGATAATGTTGATGAACAGAGAGTTCCATAAATTGATAATTGATGAACAGAGAGGTTCCATTGCATATGTTGATGAAACAGAGAGTGTCATTGATAATGTTGATGGAGAACAGAGAGTTCCAGTTGATAATGATGGAACAGAGAGTTCCATTGATATTGATGATGCACCAGAGAGTTCATTGATAATGTTGAGGTACCAGAGAGTTCTTGATCTGTTGATGAACCTAAGAATTCCATTGATACTGTGGATTGAACCAGGAGAAGTTCACATTGATAATGTTGATGAACAGGAGTTCCATTGTTAAAAAAAAATTTTTGTGAACAGAGAGTTCCATTGATACATGATGATGAACTCTGGAGCGTTCCATTGATAATGTTGATGAACAGAGAGTTCCATATATGTTGATGTACCGAGAGTTCCATTGATAATGTGGATGAACAGAAGAGTTCCCTTGAAATGTTGATGAAACAGCGACCAGAAGTGAGAGAAGGGTGGGGGTGACAGATAGAGAGACGAAGGCGGCAGAGAGAGTGAGAGGACGAGGGGAGGAGAGGGAGGGGGAGAGAGAGAGCGAGACGGGAGAGGGGAGGGAGGGAGGAGGCGGGGATGAGAGAGGGAGAGAACAGACAGGACAGACAGACCAGTCAGGACAGTACAGACAGCAGACAGACCGACAGGACAGACAGACACTCACAAATACAGACATAAACACAGATGTAGGTATTAATTGAGGCATGAGATAAGTCGGACAAGATATTACTGAAAATAGAAACAATACATTGATAAATTCCAATTCAATGAGTCTTTTTGTTTTGTTTGTTGTTGTTGTTTTTTTGCATTACTGTAAACGACAAGAGTTTCCCATGGGATTGTGGTGTTTGTGTGTGTGTGACTGGGTCCTTGCGTACTGTGTTTTTGTGTTGTGGTGGTGTGTGCGTAGTGTGTGACATGTGCCTGTGGCCGCGCATGCCAGCACGCGCACTGTGTAAGTTTGTGTGTATGTGGTGCGCGTGCGTGCGTGTGTGCGCGCGCGTCCTGTGTGTATGTGTGTGTCGTGCCGCACCCGCTACGCCGCTGCGCGCGTGTGTGTGGTGGTGTCGTGTGTGTGTGCGTGTGTGTGTGCGCTAGCGCGCGCGTGTGTGTTCTTCACACATACTTGTACTCTTTCAATCTGATTCTGACTAGGTCTCTTTTCCGTCCTCCCCTCAGTCCACCCCACCGTCACGACCCCGGCCACGATTTGACCGTTGTTTGCTCGTTTCACTGCCTGTCATGTCTGTCTGTCTGTCTGTCTGTCTGTCTGTCTGTCTTGCATGTTGCCTTGTCTGCTGTCTGTCCTGCATGTCACGAACTACCCACTGTCCCCAGTTCCACGACACGCGGCGAAAAGATGAAAAAAGGGCCCTGGGGCCACCTGTCAACGTGGTTCAACAATTTTTTTTTTTGCGCCCCAAACCTCGCGCCACCTCAGAGCAGTGCACCCACGCCGCTCATTCCGACAACCCCCGTCCATAGCAAACAGGGTAAAGCCCCCCGCAGCCCGAAACCGACACCCATAGGGAGCAGTCAATGTCGAGTCGTCAAGACAAACCCCCCGGGAGGAGACACTGCACTGCTTCCGAGTCACTTCGGTGGTGTTCAGTGGCGCCTGTTCTGATCTAACATACGCAGGACACCACCTACTAAGCCCCTACTGACGACAAAAATTTTGCTTAGTCGCGGAGCCGGTGTGAGTGAGCTCTCCCTCCGGAGGCGCCACCACGTCCGTCCAACAACAGCCCCCATGGACTCCCCCGATCCCGATGACCCGACAGCCCCCAAAACCAAAGGGCCCATAGACGTGGAGAGGACATCGAAATGAGGTCCCCAAATGAGAGCAGGGCATGAAGGGCCACAAAAATTTGAGACATTTTTCTATGCTGATCGATGAGAATGAGGATGATTAAGTGATGGCAACGGATTTCCATTTCGGTCTGAGACTACATGACGGGCTGTAACTCTACGCTTCCTTTCATAATATATCCCGGCTTCAACCAGGCCCAAAGAGACAGGCACCTGCAGTGTTGTCAGGAAATTTGGCAACACTCTCAGAAACGCATCCATTAAGTGGAATGAAACTCGACTGTGTGGTCCCAGTTTCCCAACGAGTCCGCAGCAATCAACTCTGGGTAGGAGCCGGTCGGGGCAGAAAAAACCCACATGATCTGATGGGATTCGAACCCACGACCTCCCAGCCGGGGGTCCGCGACGCTAACCACTTCGCCACGGCGGCTGGTAACTGTGGGGGAGGTTTAGGGTCCACCCCGTTCAACTGTGGGTGAGGTATAGGGTCCACCCCCGTTCAACTGTGGGTGGGGGTAT